>JASCZI010241713.1:132731-152622 GCA_036250425.1 Stylosanthes scabra
ATTGGTGATGAACCCACGCCTGGGCGTGGTCTTGTTTACGCCGAGGCGTGACTTTGGGTCACGAAAACAGAAACGGAATTTACATGAAAACAGAAACGGAATTTATATGAAAATAGAAACGGATTTGGTGATTAACCCACGCCTGGGCGTGGTCATTTTTACGCCTAGGCGTGACTTTGGGTCACGAAAACATAAACGAAATTTACATAAAAACAGAAATAGAATTTATATGAAAACAAAAACGGATTTGGTGATAAATCCACGCCTGTGCGTGGTCTTGTTTACGCCTAGGCGTGACTTTGGGTCACGAAAACATAAACGGAATTTACATGAAAACAGAAACGAAATTTACCCACTCAAATGTACTCAAATATACTTCATCTTCTTCTTCTTATTCCTTCATTCCTTCTTCCATATCTACATCATGATCATCATTATCTTCTTCTTCTTGCTGCTGCTATTCCTCTTCCAGAATCTACAACGATTTCAACATACGTGTATATTAGGATCCATTTCAGATGAACCTGAGACAGAAACGATCGATTGATGGAGATAATCCGTTTCAGATGAACGCACTTGCTAAATGAATGAGGGGCGATAAATCAGGGATTTCAAATCCCAAAAAAACAAAAATAACAACTTACCTATTTGTTAGGAGAGAGGGTAAGGGGTGCGTGAGTTGATTCTACTTGGTTAGGCTTGGTTACTTAAATCACTTGGATGTGTAACATTATTATTTTTTTAACATGGATACATGTACATATAGTATTATCGATAATTAAATGTTTAAATTTTCTATTGGTCAAACGATAAAATTTTAAATGATTTTTATATTTAATGGAGATATGGTGAAATACTAAAAAAAAGTTTATTCACAAGAAAATTATATAATTTTTCAAATTTGGGGATTTGTTTTTTGGGCACATCAACCTAGGGAACCTATCCACATTATACTCAAAGGAGAAAATGGATTTCTCTTTTTGGTTTAAATTTTATTTTTTTTTCTTTTTTTGGTTCAAAGTGTTTTTTTTGTGGCCGTTTTTTTGAGATGCTGCTGCAACTTTGGCCCGTAATGGAATCTCCCAAGCCCAATTAAATCTACCTCGCATAAGTTGTCAATGTTCAATCATGCTATTTGAACAAGTGGTTTTTACTAACCAAGTGGAAAATCGAGTAGTTTTGAAACAACACCCTCACTCTCACCCTAAAATGCGTGTACACACGCTCTTTTTCATCCTTCTCATTGTTGCTGTCTTCTTCTTCATCGTCCTCCTTCGCCGTCGCCGTCTTCTTCTTCTTCTTCTTTTTCTTCTTCTTCTTCTTCTTCTTCTTCCACCATGTCTGCAACTTCTTCGTTGTCTTCTACTTCTTCTTCTTCCACAATGTCTGCAACTTCTTCGTTGTCTTCATCCTCATCTTCTTCTTCTTTCATGTCTGCAACTTTTTCTTCGTCTTTATTGTTGTTGTTGTTGCTGTCGTTGTCGTTGTTGTTGTTGTTGTTGTTACTATTACGTTTCATTTAGTTCTGATTACAATAACCCAGAATCCGCCGAAATAATATTATAAAATCCACCGAAATAATATTATAAACTCAACCGAAAAAATAACTCAAAATCCACCGAAATAATATGCTAAACTCAACCGAAATAATATGCTAAACTCAACTGCATTCTCCTTCCTTCCTTCTTCCAAGTCTGCATCTGCATCTTCTTCTACTTCTTCTTCTTCTTTTTCTTTCCTTCATTTCTTATTCCATGTCTACATTTGCATCATCATCATCATCATCATCATCATCATCAACTTCTTATTCTTCCACCATGTCTACAACTTTTTCGTTGTCTTCATCGTCGTCTTCTTCTTCTTTCATGTCTGCAACTTTTCTTCGTCTTTATTATTGTTGTTGTTGTCGTTGTCATTGTTGTTGTTGTTGTTATTACGTTTCATTTGGTTCTGATTACAATAACCCAGAATCCGCCGAAATAATATTATAAAATCCACCGAAATAATAATCTAAACTCAACCGAAAAAATAACTTAGAATCCACCGAAATAATATGCTAAACTCAACCGAAATAATATTCTAAACTTAACCGAAAAAATAACCCAGAATCCACCGAAATAATGTGCTAAACTCAACCGAAATAATATGCTAAAATCCACCGAGATAATATGTTAAATTCAACTGCATCTTCCTTCCTTCCTTCTTCCAAGTCTGCATCTGCATCTTCTTCTACTTCTTCTTTTTCTTTCCTTCATTAATTCCTTCTTCCATGTCTACATCTGCATCATCATCATCATCATCATCATCATCTTCTTCTTCTTCTTCTTCTTCTTCTTCTTCTAACAGCAGAAAACGAAGAAGAACATGATGATGAAAGTTGCAGAACGAAAAGAACGCGAAACAGATTTGCTTGGTTAAAGCACTTGATTGACGTTATATCAAGGGGAAATGAGCGCGTGAACAAATTTATTTGATTAACCATTTGGTTAGCTAGATTAATTGGTCAATGTTATTTTAAAAAAAAAAACAGCATTGAATGACATAAAAAATAACATTGCAAAAAAATAAATTATTATGCCACAAAATCTGGTAACTATTAAGAGATAATTAGTTTTCTAGCAAATACCAACCGACTAAATAATATGATATACTAAGGTTTTTGGTTAACTATGACGCTAATAAAAAAAAGGTTAACTATGACGGCTGAATTTTAATGCATAATTCAGCTAATATGTAATGCATTTTTATGCAAATTAAAATTTTGTGTTTAATGTATTGTGATAATTAACTTGGGTTAATTAATAAATGGTAATTGTGTTAATGTGACCACATTGGTCAAAGTTGAACGAACGTGCATCGCATGCAGAAGACTACACATTACTATTCATTAATTCAACGCTGTGCCAGTAAATACATTCGTTGATCTGTGGCACGATCTTGACTCCTCTATATAACTTCATCCTCCACACTAAATAATTTCCATGTGATGATGATCTGCTGTTCTGACGTCTCAAAGATGATATGATATAAAATAGAAACTTGCTAGCATATATTCACACGAAAGCATTTTGCTTCTGTAGGAACTAGGAGGTGATGAATCCAGCTATATAATTTTTTTTATGAATTGAGTGTTATATATATATATTAGCTTACGACGAAAGATTAACAATTTTTATTTATATTAACCAATAATTTAAATTCATACCTGTTAAGCACAGATATACTGAACAATGATCCAATGGACCTTAGTCGTGAGAGGGCGTAGACAGTAAGAATGAGGGAGAGAAAGTGTTCCTTCCGAGGGGAAGCACTCGGAAGAATCCAAGGGCTGGATCCGAAAAAGGTGGTTGATGTGATGAGAGAATAGCACTAGAATCCCAGAATTAGGATTATGAGTATTCTAGGACTAATATGGGAGATTATCGTTCAGAGAATGCGTACCTTGAAGGGGCGTTGCCCCCTACTTATATAGTAGCGGGTGGTTAAGATTCGGATGGGATCTTTTTATGATCCCATCGAATCTTTCCTCTTTTGGTTTGATCCTCAACCTTTTAGCTTGATCTTTGACCTACAGATCAAGTAAGTTGATTATTGACTTGATGGATTGGGCCTTGTTGGGCCGGTTCGTAACATTGCCTCTACTCGGGAAGTGAATGTATCCATTCAATTTCCGAGTAGTTTGGCGTTTGGAATGATTCTGATTACTTCCTATATATTCTTCCGACTTAGTCACCTTCCGACTGCTTGCGTGTCAGTTGGTTTGTGGTGCGTCGTTTTGTTTTTTATTTGCTGACGTGGCAGAAAGAGAAGTTACTTTTTTCACGTTTTCCGAAAGAAAAAGTGGTGGGAGCGGTTTTCGATGCTTCAGTAACTGTCCCATCATTAGTGTTACTGCCCCTTTGAATTCCAAAGCTTATTGAGGAAGCTTTGTTGGATTTCAAAAGTTAGAAACTATCATTTCTCTTTCTTTCTTTTCTCTACCTTAGTCTTTCATCTCATTCACTCAGAGGAGTTTAGGGTTCCATTCTTCGCCGAATCGTCGTCTGTAAACTTGTAAGTACAACTGTTTTTGTTGCTTCGTTCGTTGTTGATTTTCGTTCTTCCTCCTTTTTCCTCGTTCGTCGTCTTTGTCACCGTTTTTCTTCGAACTCTTAGCCCTGCTTTCTGTTGCAGGGATATTTAAAACTCGAAGAATGAGGAAAATGGAAAAGAAGAAATCTTGTCAAAATGTGAAAGTTCCCCGTCCTCTTAACGCGGTGGAGTGCAAGCTTTACGGTTGGGTTGAGGAGGCTATCTTCACACAACCCTCCATGGTTCTTGGGGATTCACTCCCAGAAATTCGCTGCAACATGGGGTTGACGGAGGAGGCCGCCGCGGAGGGCGACTTTATTCTAAAGGCGGCTGGGCCATCGGATCGGCTGCCGCTTCGGGCAGATGAGGATAGCCCACATTTCCTGTGGGTGTATCAGGAATTATTTACCCGTTTGGGGTCCGTTTGCCTTTTACGGACTTCCAAAGGGAGGTGATGACGCGATGCCGGGTGGCGGTAAGCCAACTCCACTTAAATGGTTGGGGGCCTCTGCGGACATTTGAGAAGGTCTGCCTCCACTTCGGGTTTAGACCGACGAGCCGTTTATTTTTGTATATTTATGATATACTCATCCCTCCCACGGGTTACGGTTTTATCTCCTTCCGGGCGCGTCAGGGGTGTAAGCTGTTTGGGATTTTTGAGGAGTCCATCCAGGAGTTTAAGTGGCATTACTTTAAAGTTTTGCCCGCTCCTGGCCGCCGTGCGTTTTGGTTGGATGATGAAGGGAGGCCTTTTCCATGGGTCTATTGGAACCGCGAGGTTAAAGACTTCGTGATTCATGAGTTGGACCCTCTGGAAACGGCTGTCTTCGAGTTTTTAGTGTCACTTCCGGCTGGTTTGCCGAAGAGAAATAGCCTCACCTGTCGTTGGATTTTAGACAACGACGACACGGTGGTGGGAAAATATCTTGGTACTTCTTTGAATCCCTATGTTGCTTTTTTTTAAGCTATCCTTTACGCTTGTTATCTTACTTTGTGTTCGTTCATCTGTTTTGCAGACGATCTGCTTCTTGTCGAGATGAAGAAAACCAAACTTGATAGGATGATGGAGATGATGGCCGATCCTGCGAGGATGGCTCCCCGGTCGGTTCTGCCGACTGGTGTTCCTGCTGCCGCTGCGGCTGCTTCTGCTGCCCCTGCCGGGCGTCGATCAACCCTACCACTCCTTCCGTCCAGGTTCCTTCTTCCCCTCCTCCGGCTGCTTCTAAGGCTAAGAAGAGCTCTTCGAAGTGGGAGCGCCTGGAGAGGATGGACGTGGAGGTGGAGGAGACTGCTAAGGAGGATCCGGACGCCAATTTGAGGCAAAAGAGGCGTCGGAGGGAAAAAGGGAAAGAGGATGACATAATCAATCGCGTGTTGGGCGATGATGCTGCTTGGGAGCATGCTGTTAATCCTTTAGACTTATCCTTTCCGAAAAAATTTAATTATCGGAAGGCTTTGGATACTGGATTAACTTCTGCTTCTTTGCGGAAACCTTTGCAGGGGATGCTGCCTGACCAGCTTCTCGGAGAGTCGTGGCGCCTCCAATGCCAGGCCCTCACTTGCCAACAGGTACCTTGTTGATTTTCTTTGTATTTTGATATATCTTCCTTCCGTGTTTGATTTTTGGTTTTTATTTGTGCAGCTCGGTTTGGAGGCCGCTCTGAAGGCCAAGACCAAGACTGAGGAGGAGCTGCTTCCTGTTAAGGACCAGCTTTTTGTTCTGAAGGTGAAGAGGGACTCTGCCTTGGAGTACATCCCACTGAAAGAAAAGGCTGATTCTCTTGCTCAGCAGCTTTCTCAAAAGGAGGTGGAGCATAAGTCGGCTCTCGAGCGGGTGGCCCAGTTGGAGACGGCTCAGCTCTCGGTGAGTAATGACCAGAAGAGGGCGTATGCTGCGGAGAGCAGCGTGAAGTCTCTTACTGTGTCTCTTGAGACTGCTCAGGCCGAGTTGAGGAAGTCGAGGGAGGAGGCGGATTACTGGTGCACCGAGTGGAAGAGTCTCGGCACAGAAGCTCAAGAGATGTGTCAGGAGACGTTGGAGATAGTCCTTGATCAAGTTTCCCATCTTTGTCCTGGTGTGGACTTTTCTGCTATTACCCTGAAGACTCGCTGGGATCTAAAAGGTAAAAGGATTCATGTCCTCGAGGAGCTTCGTGGTGGTGCTGAGGTTGCAAAGACTCTCCTTGAGGTGGTCTCGGAGCAACAGCAGGGGCAGGGGAACACGTCGGCTGGTGTCAGTGGGGAATGCCCCATTTGAAATATGTAATGAATATATTTTTTATGTTTCTGGTTGATGCCCTTAGTGGCTGTTCTGACATTGTGCCCTTTGGGTGTTTAATTTTTTGTGAATATTGGATTTTTGGCCACTCTCCCCCTTTTTTTCAAAAAAAAGGCTTTTGCTTTTGCTTCATTCGCTTGCTTCCGCTTAGTTATGCGTTTTATAGCTTATTGTTTGAGCACTTGGCAATGTTCTTTGTTGGGAGCACTTTTATGACCTGTGCTGGTTTCTGGCACTTGGCGATGCCTTTTGCATGGCGCACTTGCCGTACTCTTGTAGCCTTGTGCTTTTTTCTTGTTTGTACATGTCGAGCACTTGTGTCTTTTATTTTAAGTTTGCTTGTCGCGATGTCTTACTGTTGACTATCGGTTTGCATAACTTATTTGCTTGCAACTCAGCACCGGGTGATCAGTCCGATGAGGTGCCGTAGTGTTTGTTCCGACCACTTTATAGGTTGCCCTTTTGGTTAATTTTAAAGCCTTAATTATGGCTCCCGGGCTCTTTGTTCTCTTTTTCAAGACTCTGAAGAATGCATAATGAATAATGCTTAAAAGGTAAATGACAAGGATTATGAATGTAGAAAATAAAATACTTGTTTATTAATGATGGCCAAGGTGACCGGAATGCTTACATGCCTCATTAAAACCTCGTCATCCGAAAAACCCTCTTGGGGAAAAAATAAAGATGGGAGGAAAAAGAGTACATGCTGCTACGTTCTTTTTACATGTGATACCTTTTTAGGTTTGTTATGTGCCAAGTTCTTGGCACTTCTGCCCCTTCAACTGTACGGAGCTTGTATGCTCCTTTTCCGAGCACTTTGACCACTTGGTAGGGGCCTTCCCAGTTTGCCCCTAACTTCCCTTGGGCGGCATTCTTGCTTCCAATGTCAGCCCTCCTTAGTACCAAGTCTCCTTCTTCGAGTTCTCGGCTCTTCACCTTTTTGTTGTATCGGGCTGCTAAGAGTTCCTTTGCCGCATGCTGTCTCATTCTTGCCTCTTCTCGGACTTCGTAGATTAGATCTACGTCGTCTTCTCTATGCAAGTTGTTTTCTTCCAGGCTGTAGCCTGAGACTCGTCCAGTTTCCTCAGCTAGCTCCAAAGGGACCATGGCCTCTGTTCCATAAGCAAGCTGGAAGGGGGTTAGCCCCGTCGGCGATTGTTCGGTGGTTCTGTATGACCAGAGGACACTTCCGAGCTCTTCCGCCCAACAACCTTTTTTGTCATCGAGCCTTATTTTTAATCCGTTTAGGATTATTTTGTTCATGGCCTCGACTTGTCCGTTGGCTTGGGGGTGCTCAACTGAGGAGAATTGCTGATGGATGTGGAAACATTGTAGAAATTCTTTGAATTTCTTGTCGGTAAATTGGGTGCCATTGTCAGAAGTGATGACTCTTGGTACTCCGAATCTAGTAATTATACTATTCTACACAAACTTCCGGCATTGGGCTGCTGTGATTGATGCGAGTGATTCTGCTTCCATCCACTTGGTGAAGTAGTCAATAGCTACAATTAGGTACTTGACCTGTCTCGGTCCTTTTGGAAAAGGGCCAAGGAGATCTATTCCCCATTTGTCAAACGACCAAGATGAGACGATAGTTAACAGCTTGGTGGCCGGTATCTGCTGCACCTTGGCGTGCTCTTGGCATCTTTGACACTTTCTGATGTACTGCACAACGTCAGCCCTTTTTTGGGGCCACCATACACCGGCCAAGAGAATTCTCCAGACAGTGTTTTTGACGCCTTGGTGTTGACCGCAGGCTCCTTCATGCACTTCTGCTTTGATGGTGGAGTCTCGTTCTTTTTCAACGCACTTGAGCAGGGGCATAGTCGCTGCTCTTCGGTACAATTCTCCGCCCACCATCACATAATTTACTGCATCCCATTTTATGACGTTTGCCTCCCATTTTTCTTTTGGGAGGATTCCTTTTTCGAGGAAGTCGATGATGGATTTTTTCCAGCTGTTCTCGATTGAGATTACAAGCACTGCTTGGGGTTCGTCAATGGAGGGCTTCTCTTTGATCTCTTGGATCAAGGTGCGGCTGCTTCCGCTTGGCTTGGTACTTGCAAGTTTTGACAGTGTATCCGCTCGGTCATTTTCTTTCCGAGGGATGTGTTTCACTTATACTTGCTTAAAAAAGCTTTGAAACTCTTGGACCTTCTCCAAGTACTTGGCCATTTGGGGATCTTTGGCTTGATAGCTTCCGTTCACCTGAGAGGTGACGATTTGAGAAACGGATCGGACTTCCAGCTCCGAGATTCCGACCTCTTTTGCCAGTTTTAAGCATGCTATCAGCGTTTCATATTCTGCCTGGTTGATACTTGCTTGAAATTGGAACTTCACTGCCATCTCTATGATGACTCCGTCTGGTCCTTCTAGGAGGACGCCCCCGCCACTTCCCTTGTTGTTTGAGGATCCATCTACGTGGAGGACCCATGCCAAAGGGTCGGGGTTTGGGGCGTTCGGAGTGAGTTCCGCAACGAAGTCAGCCATTACCTGCCCCTTTATTGCCGTTCTTCCTTCATAACTGATGTGATGCTTTGAGAGCTCCACTAACCAGCTTAGCATTCTTCCGGCTAGATCCGGTTTCTGCAACACTTGTCTTAACGGCTGATACGTTTTGACAATAATTGGATGGGCTTGAAAATATTGCCTTAGCCTTCTTGCGGTTACTATCAGTGCTAGTGCTAGTTTTTCCAACCTTTGGTATTTCAGCTCCGCCCCTTGGAGGGTTTTGCTTACGAAGTACACAGGCTACTGCACTTTATTCTTCTCTTGGACTAGGGCTCTGGCAACTGTTTCTTCAGTTGCGGCCAAGTAGACTATGAGAGGTTCCTCCGGTTCCGGCTTGACTAGGATTGGGGGTGCGGATAGGTACTCTTTGAAGCTTTTAAAGGCTTCTTCGCACTCTTCCATCCACTTGAATTCTACCCCTTTTTTCATCAGTTTGAATAGGGGGGCCGCTTTCATAGCTGATGCTGCTAGGAACCTGGAAAGGGCTGCTAGTCTGCTGGTCAGCATTTGTACTTCCTTTAAAGACTCTGGCTGCTTCATGGAGATAATGGCTTGACACTTCTCCGGGTTAGCCTCAATTCCTCTGTTGGTTAGCATGAAACTGAGGATTTTTCCGGCTTCAACAGCGAAGGCACATTTCCCCGGATTCAAGCGCATTTGGTGTTCCCGCAGTTTGCCGAAGACCTTTTCCAAATTGGGGATTAATTCTTCCCCGTTCTTGCTTTAACTAGCATGTCGTCCACATATACTTCAAGAATGCCTCCGAGTAGCTCCTTGAACACTCTGTCCATGAGCCTTTAGTATGTAGAGCCTGCATTCTTTAGCCCGAACGGCATTACTTTGTAGTAAAAGCTGCCAATAGGGGTAATGAAAGCTGTTTTTTTGGCGTTTCCGGGATACATTGGGATCTGATTGTACCCGGAATGAGCGTCCATGAATGAGAGGAACTTGTAGCCGGAGGCTTTGTCTACTAATCCGTCAATGCTTGGGAGTGGGTATGGGTCTTTGGGACACGCCTTGTTCAGGCTGGTGTAATCGACACACATGCGCCACTTCCCATTGCTTTTGGGTACCATTACCACGTTGCTAAGCCATGTAGGGTACTTTATCTCTTGGATAAACCCTGCTTCGAGGAGGCTTTGGACTTGCTTTTTTGTTTCGGCCACCTTTTCCGGCTCATGCGCCGTAGCTTTTATGCTATCGGTTTGCTTCCGTGGATGATGGACAGCTTGCGGCTGGAGAAGTTTGGGTCTATTCCAGGCATGTCAGCTGCTGTCCATGCAAACAAAGTGGAATTTATCTTTAGAAACTGAGTTAACTTGCTCTTCAATTCGTCCGGCAGGTTCTTTGCAATCATAGTCTCTTGCTCGGAATGTTGTCCTATTTGAACCTACTGGAGATCTCCTTCTGGTTTGAGATCCACTAGGAGGCACCCTTTGGCTTCTTCCGGCTTCTCCAGCTTCGGAAGTTGTTCTTTGGAAACATGTAAAGTGGCATTATGGCACCTCTCTGCTTCTTGTTTGTCTCCGCGGAGCACGCCTACATTTCCTCCATCCGTTATGAACATCATAGTCAAGATGGATGTTGCTACGACTGCTCCTATCCGGTTGAGGGTCGGTCTTCCAATAATCGCATTGTAAGCGGAGTTATGGTTGATGACTAACCACTTTACTTTTGTGCTTCTTCTATTTGGTGGGTCTCCAACGGTGATCCATAGTGTCACGAATCCGTCCGGAGTTACTCGTTCACCGGAGAACCCGACCAACTCGTTGGAATGACTCTCTAGGTCCTTGTCAGTGAGTCCGAGTGCATTAAAGCAGCGTTGGAAGAGGATGTCTGCGAAGCTTCCTTGGTCGATAAAGACTCGTCGGATTGTTGCATCAATGACATCCATGGAAATCACTAAGGGAGGATTTTGGGTATCGGTGGTTCTTCCGATCTCTTTGGAAGAGAATGTGATTTCGGGAGGTGGTTTATCATGCAATGCCCTAGGCATGACTTCCACGGCAAGGCATAACTGTTTACTCCTTTTAGCCGCTTTCCGGGATGGTGGGTTACCTTCATCCGGAAGCCCTCCCGAAATCATCTTGATTTCCCTTCTAACCACGCCATCTTTGCGTTCATCTTTTCTTTCGGTGGACCTTTCCGGGCTGTTCGCCCTCTGCGTTGTTCTTCTCTCGTCTCTTTGGTCACTGCTCCTTCCGGTGTACTCTCGGAACCTTCCTTTCTTTAAACCTTTCTCGATGAATTCGAGGAGGTCACGACAATCTTCTGTGTCATGATCGTTTTGCTTATGATACTTGCAGTAAGCACTCTGGTCTCCTCTGTTATTATTCATGATTGCTCGTGGTGCGGGTATTCTTTCCACTTGGGATACCTCATGAAAGAAGGTTGTCAACGAGACATTCAGTGAATTGTAGTAGGATCTTCCGGAGCATTGTTCCCAGCGGCTGCGGTCTTCTTGCGGCAGGTCCTTCCTACCAGCCTCTTTCTTGTCACGATCAGTTTTTACTGCTGTTTGTCCTTCTTGCTGTAAGTAATCATGAGATCTTTCTTGAATCTACTCCATGGTTTTGGGTGGCCTCTTGGTAAGGCTTTTGAGGAACGGGGTATCCTCTCTAAGGCCTTTAACCAGTGCCATGAGGGTTGCTTGACATTCAAGTCCTTCGATCTGAGTGCATTCAGAATTGAAGCGGTCCAAATAGTCCCGCAGGGACTCTTCCGGCTTCTGCACGATCGAATAAAGGTTCAGGCATGTTTTGGGAGCTTTCTCCGAGTGGTGAAATTTTTCAGAAAACCTCCAGACAGGTCGGAGAAGCTATTAATGCTTCTGGGTGCTAAAGAATTGAACCATGCCAGCGCGTCCTTTTTACAGGTCACGGAGAAAGCTTTGCACTTTGTACTGTCCGAGGCATTGAGGAGCACCATCCTGTTGTCGAAGGCATCTAAGTGATGCTTCGGATCACTGCTTCCATCATACAGCTCCATGTCCGTTGGGTATTTGATCTTGTTTGGGAGCTCTTCTGATAGGATTGCGAGTGAAAAAGGATGTTTGTTGTTCTCTCTTGCTGGCTGGTTTCCGACTACAACCGACGGTTTCTACGGGAACGAGAATCACCTACCCCTTCATCCTCATCAGTGGCGGAGGGTTTGTTCTGGAGCTTTTGCTTAAACTCCTGATCACGCCTTTCGGCCTCCTCCAGCAAGGCCTGTTGTCTGGCTGCCATAGCCTCCGCCCTTTTCATTGCTTCAGCGGCGATCTCCGCATCCCGAGTTTGTCTCTCGAGGAGCTCTTTCAGGGCGATTTCCATCTGCTGAATGTTCTGATCTGAGGGGATTACTCCCTTCTCCGGGGTAGGTTGTAGGATGCTTTCGTCCATGACGTCGTTGTTGAGCTGGGTGTCCACCATCTTTGGTTTGGAGGTTCAGCTTTCGTCTCACAACTCGATTCTAAAGTTTAGTCCCCACAGACGGCGCCAATGTTAAGCACAGATGTACCGAACAATGATCCAATGGACCTTAGTCGTGAGAGGGCGTAGACAGTAAGAAAGAGGGAGAGAAAGTGTTCCTTTCGAGGGGAAGCACTTGGAAGAATCCGAGGGCTGGATCCGAAGAAGGTGGTTGATGTGATGAGAGAATAGCACTAGAATCCTAGAATTAGGATTATGAGTATTCTAGGACTAATATGGAAGATTAGGGTTCAAAGAATGCGTACCTTGAGGGGGCGTTGCCCCCTGCTTATATAGTAGCGGGTGGTTAAGATTCGGATGGGATCTCTTCATGATCCCATCGAATCTTTCCTCTTTTGGTTTGATCATCAACCTTTTAGCTCGATCTTTGACCTACGGACCAAGTAAATTGATTATTGACTTGATGGATTGGGCCTTGTTGGGCCAGTTCGTAACAATACCTATATTTTATTAATGTATTTAAGTATTTTCTATATTAATAAATAAAAATATATTAGTTTGTTAAGTATTGATTAAAAATTAATACCTAACTAATAAATTAGTGACCAACAATGACTAATAAAAGTCCAAAAAGAAAAAAATCATGTGAAAGAAGAGGAGAAAGAAGCAATCCCTAAAAGAGAGGGGCGAGAAGTCCCTACTGACTAGTGTTGTTTAAATAAATATTGACTGGGAATATACTTTTTCATTAACAAATTGTGTGTATATAAGGTTGCATTTGGAAGAGAGACTAAGACTGTAAGACAGAGACTGAGAAACTGAAACTAAAATAAGTTTGTGTATTGTGTTTGATTTAAAATTTATAAAACTTACAACAATAAAGACTAAAACAAACAAAATGACTAAAATATTTTTAATAATTTTAAAAAAGGAAAAACAAAATAACCCCCATTTACCATTATCACTCAACACCATCACCAATACTACCTCCATCATTGTTGAAGCTACTGTAATCACCACCGAAAAATAAAAAATACAACTTCCACAACACTAGAACACAGGCACAAAACAAAATAGAGAAAGCTCAATTAAAATTTTATGAATTAATTAGTCAATTGGTTTCTTGGTTGGAAACCTATAGAAACTTTATTATAAAAAAGGATCAAAATCATTCTCCTTCCTCATTTACAGCCCCATTCCTTCCCTTGTAACTATAATCATGAAACACAAGTCAAAATCAAATTGATTTCACTCTCAACAACTAAAAATAATTAAAAATTAAAGATGGATCTCTTGATTTTGGTTGATAGGTCAAATAATTAAAAATAAAAAATGAATCTTGCTAGATTTTGGTTTATAGGTCATGGAGAGAGTTGTGGTTGGAGGAAAGAGGAGAAGGGGAGGCGATGACGTCGCCAGCCGGAGAAGAAAAAGCTGTTCTCGCCTCTGGTGATCGTCGGCGGAAAATTTGCACAATTGGAGTAAGGGGAGATGGGAGGCAGCGATGTCATTGCTGTGGAAAAAGCCACGCTCTCCGCCTCTGCAATATGAGTTGGACAGCAACTCTGGTGAGCCGGTGATTAAAGAAGAAGAAGGAGGGACTTTTGGTGGCAGGTGAGGAGGCAAGGTTTGAAGTGTATGTGAAAGGGGTATAACATGAAATTTTATAAATTATATGAGGGTAATTTGAGAAAATAATGTTATAAAGTTTCAGTCTCAGTCCCAATCTTCTAGTCCCCACTATCTGGAGGTACTGAAAATACTGAAATTCTGTGAACTGTTTAATTTCAGTCTCCGTCCAACAAACACAATACTGAGTCCCAGTCCTCCAGTCTCAGTCTCAGTCTCGCTTACCAAACGCTACCTAAGGTAGGGTTTAGTTTTGAGTACTGAGACTAAGATTGAGTGATCGAGACTCAGCTTTGTGTTTGTTGGACAGAGACATGGATTAGAACTAAAATTTTAGTTTCAGTTCCCAAAATTTTAGTATTTTAGGTAGCGTTTGGTAAGTAGGGTCTAGGACTAGAGGACTGAGAGATAGTATTGTGTTTGTTGAATATGGACTCGAACTAAAATTTCATCCAATTATTTTTATTTTAGTTCTTTAATAAGTATATTTTAGCTTGATTTGCTTTGTTTTTTGACTTGATTTGTAGCAATGGACTTTAGCCAAAACAAAAAAAGCAATCTACATAACATAGTTTCAGAGGGAGAGAGAGATGTGGTTGAGGAAAAGGAAGAGAATGGAAACAGATTGAAAGGAAAAAAAGTTTTATTTTGTTTTATTTTTTTAAATAATAAGGATAATTAAGTCATTTTATCTTTTTAGTCTCCACACCACTTAATTTTATACATTTTAAACCAAATACAATACACAATCTTAATTTAGCCTCAGTCTCTCAGTCTCAGTCCACAGTCTTAGTTTTCTAGTCTCAATCTCTATTGCCAAACGCACCCTTAAGTACCTCAAGATAGTGTGGACTAATGGATTGAAGATTGTGACTGAAATTTTAATAATATTTTTATTCCAATAATACTCTTACATAACATTTAAAATTCCAACTTTATCCCTCTCTAACCCACACTCAACTCCTCCCTTGACTGCCGCTAATATTACCACACCAACACCATGACCTCTTTGCTTTGTAGGTAACAACAAAAACAACAACACAATAAACACTTAAATAGCAACAACATAGATTGAAGACGAGCAAACAAACGACGGAAGGTGATGAGAACGAGGGTGGAGAGCATGACGGCGGGCGGAAAATTGAGAACGATGGTGAATAGTAGGTTTGGAATGAAAGAACGATAATGGAGCGAAGGATCTTAAAAGAGCAATGAATTGGACAAATCAGAGACAGCAAACGGCTGGAAAGAAAGGATGGCGAAAATCCCGTGGCCCATGAATTGGCGAGGCTTCTTCTTTGGAGCAAAATTAAAGAAGCCAAGAACCAAACAACACAAATAGCCGCAACAACACAGTAACAAGGGTCAAAGAGCAATTGAGTTAAGAGATCTTGCTAAGAAGAAGAAAAAGAGAGAGTGAGTAAGAAGAAACGGACAACCACGGCGGTGACCATGAGGAGCAAGGAGGTGGTGGTTATGTAGAGTAGTACAGGAATTTGTAATTCTAATCATAAGTAGCTCTGTCATGGGTCACAAAAAATGACAAATTCATGTATATGTGGTTTTTATTTTGTGTTGAGCAAATAATAGAATGGTTGGAGGTTGATGATGATGATGTCTCTAGAAAAAAAGAGGGTAGATGGGGAGGCTAGGAAAGAAGGGGTACGAGGTTAGGACAATAGGGTATTTTAGTAATTATGTTTATTTTAGTATTTTATATTTATCATAAATTAAATAAAATATTCAGACACAATTCAATTTAATACACTTTAAATCAAACATAATATTAAATTAAATTAGTCGTCTCAATCTCCTAGTCTCATTCTCTCTTTCCAACAATGCACTTTAATTTTCTTGGGATTGAAGTCCTTGTATGTGCTAATGATTGCCTCTGATTCCATAATCGGATAGTCGGACCACATCTTCATCACTATATGCATATTGTTATTGTTAATTATTTGAAGTTTTTCATCATGTGTTTTCCATGTATGTATTATTATTATGTCTAACGTATTTCGTGTTAGAACATTTTTGTGAAAAGCATGGACCCTTTACAAAAATCAACGGGCTATCTCTGTCAATTTGAAAAATTACTAAAATACAGCTTTAAAAATATCTGTCATATTGAACTTAGAATAACAATTGTATTTATAGGAATCTTGGACTAATACTAAACTTTATAGCGTCGTCAAGCTATTGGTAACTCATTTTTGACCTGTAAGTCTCTAAATAATAATCTTAATGCCCGTGATTTGTGAGAACTTACTATGAACTAGTGATGATGTTACATTATATTTTGGTGAATAATATCTTAAATTAAATTTGGTAAGTCTAAATTAATCTCTTATATGTTTTATTGAGTGTCTTTCTCATAAGTTTAATGTGGTTATATCTTTTTCTATATGCATATCACCTTTTAATATTCAAATCAGGAATTAAATAGTTAAGCAATCAAATTCATTTACATTATGGTGCTACATTATATTCTTCATATATATATTAGCTATCGAGAAGTTTACTTAAATACATTATTTAACAGTTTTAAATAAGAACAATTCTAAATTGAAAAGAATTTTATATGCATACAATAAAAAGTGTTAACATGTTTCGTTCTAAAAAATAATTAAAATAAAATAAAATCTGTCGTATGATATCTATTCAATCAATTATCATAAAAAAAATTTATCTTATTATCATTTTTTATTTTTTTCACTGTAGCATGCACTTTTAAATAAATGAAGTATTAGATAATCAATTTTCGAATATATAAATATTTCTTTCACGTTTTAAATGCTCACTTTAATTGAGTTTGTAATTCTTGATCGTCTTGTCATGAGCTCATGTTGATCAATATACAGCTGAGTTACAGAATTACCAACTTTTAATAATACGGATATAGGCTCATTGCTTATTTATTGGGCACGCGCACATGTATAAATGAGTAATAAAAAATAGATATACTTATAATTCAAATTTGTTTTATGTAATTTAATATTTATAATTATATATATTACATATTTATCCTAATAAAAATTAACGAAGATAAATAAAAGCCAACATAAATAATAAATTATAAATATTTATAAATATCTAAAATGTGATTACCAATTTTTTATTTATCTTTATTTATTTTTATGATTAATTATTTAATTATGTACATCTATAATATTATCGAGAAAAATAATAGATAATTATAATTTAAAATTATCATATTTAATTTAATATTTATAATTTAATATAAATAATATTTTATAATTATATATTTATAACATATAATATGATTCATTATATAATATAATTATTCATCTAATTATTCATTTCATAAAGTTTTTTTTTGCGAACAAAAACAAATGAAGTCATTATGGATAGATTCCTTTTTAAAATTGTTCTTAATTTCCACCTTCTAATTTAATAACAACTTATAGTCAAATTTCACCAAACATCTTCATCTTCTATAATAATCAATTTGTCTGTATTAGTTTTAGCATTAGATGTCACATCATTTAATAAATAAAAGACATAATATTATTTACAATATTTATAAATGAAAAATATCACTCATTTTACATGTATACAAATAACTAGTTATTAATCAAAATTAAAAAATATATTTTTAATAGAAAAAATATAAAAAACTTTCATTTGAGAGTCAATGAAAACGAATAAAAAATTATAGATGATAATTTTTATATGATATGGATGATAACTTTTTTAATTTTAAATGTTTATTTATTCATTTATTACAACTGCAAAGTGGATACGCATGACAAAATTTATCAATGAATATATAGCTAGGGATAAGTTGAGCAAACCCTAATGGTGTGTTTGAGAGAGAGACTGAGATTGTGAGATTAAAATTGGAGGACTGAGATTAAAAGGCTGATACTGAAATAGGTTTGTGTATTGTGTTTGGTTTAAAATTAATTAGAGATGGAGATTGAGAGATAGAGATTAAACTAAGTTGATGGAACAGAAATAAAAGTTAGTATTAAAAACTATAATGTTGATTGAGAGTATTTGAGTAAAAAAATATTATTAAAGTTTCAATCCCAAATCTTCAATCCCTCTAATTTGCAGTTATTGAAAATACTAAAATTCTAGGAAAGAATGAAATTTTAGTTTGTTTAACAAATACAATATCCAGTTTCAGTCTCAGTCTCAGTCCCATTACTCAAAATCAAACGCACCCTAATTGATTTATGAGCGGCGTAACCGAGTTATTTGAACAAAATTATAAATACACCTAGTTCATATACTTCATACTTAATCTTAAAATATTTGAATGTCAGAGTCATTTTTCATATTATGATCCCTCGTTTCTTGATAAGCCGACATGGCGACATATACCTCCTCCGGTGGATTAACGGTAAACATTCTTCGCATCTAAAAATAGCTACACATATCTCCTGTTCACCACCACCATAGAACATAGGGTGTCAAAATTCCCTACGCCGCGGGATCCCTGCGGGGACCCGAAGGCTGGGAATTTTTTTCGTGAGACGGGAATGGGGGCAAAATCCCTTCGAGATAGTGGCGGGGATCCGAGCGGAGAATCCCCGAAATATCTTAAATACCTAAAATACTCTTATTTATATAATATATATTGTAGCTTTTATGTAATTTCACATTCGGAAATTCCCCGAATTATTTAAAATGCCTTAAATATCCTTATTAATTAATTTCTAGTATATGTTTTTTAGTCATTTTACATCTCATTATGTTGTACTGTTTTATTTTTCTGAATATAATGTTGATATTTAAATAATTTATTATTTTAAACAAGATATATTTTTAAATGATGTTTCACTATATTAGTATTTTTATATTAATTTTTCAATTTTTTTATTATTTTTATTAAAATATCTATTAAAAGTAATAAAGAGAAACGGAGAATGGGAAACCCGTGAAAAATGAAAAATCCGCAAAGAATGAGGATGGAGACGAAAATTTCTCCGTAGCGAAGAATGGAGTGGGAATCGGGAATGATTTGGCCTCGCCCCGCCTGATTGACACCCCTAATAGAACAGCAGTGTTCTTAATTTTCATGTAAGATAATACTAAGATCAAGTTAACAAATTTAGCTAAAAATCAACTCTCAAATAAAAGAACACGTTTATTTCCTAGATGGTTGCTTTTGTCGTTTCTCTCTATAACATATCCAAATCCAGTTAACTGTAACAAAGGAATTGATTATTGAGTGTGCATGTGGGTACAGTAATTAGATAAACAATCTTGAATTAGACTGTATATATATATTGTACTATGAGGAGGGACCATGAGTCCGCCATTCGAAAACAACTTTACAACAACGATAATATAATATGCGTGCATGTGTAGGCACTATGTTATGTATCTCTATATAAATACCAGGGACTGGATGTTACTTTACTTACTTCTGTATTCTATATACACTACCACAAAAATGCTAATTAGTCAGAGAAAGTTTATCATAAATTTAAATTTGTCAGTAATCTTTTTCACCGCTACTTTGCAATAACTTTTATCTGAGTAGTTAAAATGTGCGAAGTTTGCCATTTTTTATTTATTATTGTAGCAAAATTGATTTGGGCTTTTTCAATTGGCACGGAGATGATACTTGCCGTGACGAATGCGAAAACTTTGCATCAGATGGCCATGAATATTTATTTACCCGCCTAAATTGCCCGCTTGTCTCCGTTAATTTTCTTTTCCCTCTATTTTTTTCTTCAAAGTTTAGTTTTTTTAAATTTCTTCTTTATTCCAATACTATTTTTAATTTATCCATTCGTGTTATAGCAGAATCCATTGCAGTTGGTTATTTCTCAATCGTTGTCACCCTCAATCAATAAACTACCACCCCTCAATAAAAAGGTGTGTTTCTCTGATTTTACTTTTTATTGAATTGAACTAATTCTTCCCAATGATAGTTGGGATCCTTAATTTTGATGTGTTATACGATTTTTTATATAGGCTGAATGTTATTTATTTATTGTGATTTTGTTTGGATTTGAGT
>JASCZI010241714.1:0-31067 GCA_036250425.1 Stylosanthes scabra
TCCCTCTCTCCCTCAACCTCCGCCTCGTCGGCGACTTCCCCCCTGACACCTCCTCCTTCCTCACCTCCTTCCTCTCCGCCGCCTCCTCCCCCTCCCACCACTTCCACCTCATCTCCCCCTTCCCTTACCAACCCCACCGGCTCTCCCTCTCCCACTCTCTCCACCTCCACATCTCCCCCTCTCCCTCCTCTCTCACCCAATCCCTCTCCCAAACCCTCTCCTCTCTCATCCAATCCACTCCCTCCCCTCTCCGCTCCTCCCTCACCGCAATCCCTTACTCCTCCATCGACGACATCATCAAGCGCGATTACCACTCCCTCAACCCTGGCGAAGGCGTCTACATCTACCTCATCAATTTGCCCTCTCGCCCCAAACCCTACGCTTATAGCTTCTCCGAAGGCTCCGGTGACTCTTCTCCCGGCGTCACTAAATGCCTCGGTAGCGTTTGGACTGCTAAGGATCGTTATGTCTGGATCGATTTGGGCGCCGGCCCCTTGGATTACGGTCCTGCAATATCCGGCGACGGTGTCATCCCTCGTGGCGAGTTTCACCCGCTCGCCGCCGCCCATGGCCGTCCTAAGTCTCAGAAGACCTTTGCTGCTGACCTTGCCTCCTTGGTGTGGAGTGCATATCAGGTTTTTATGGTGCCTTCGCTGAGGATTCCGGTTCCATTTGAGAATTCTCTGGTTGTGCAGTTTGTGCATATTTATTCAGGGGAGAAGGATCCTCGTGGATTGGAGTGGAGCGCGGTTGAGAAGGTTTTCAGGGATGAGGTTGGTGAGAAAGGGCTTTTGTTGGGTGCTCAGTCATTGACCTTCAAGACCTATGAGGTTAAGTATACTGAGTGTGCTGTTTGTTCATTTGCAATTTCGCGGTCGATGAATTCGTATACTTCTAGGTTCTTGTTTGATAATTATACATTGATTGTGAGTGAGTACTTGGACTCTAAGAGGCTGCATCAGATTCTATCTGATTCGGCGGACAAGATTAGGAAGTCTTCTGGGGTGCCGGAGGAGGATTTCGGTAGGATTGTGCCGGCGTATGTGTTTGATTTGGACTATAATTCACTTTTGTTGTTGGATAGGTACCATCAAAGTGTTGCTTTTAAGGATATGGTTATTGCGGTTAGGACCAGGAATACACAGACTGTGAGTGATTATAGCTGCAATGGTCGTCATGTGTTTACACAGACGAGAGAGCTTGTTAGGCCACTAGTTGGATCGATCCTGCAGAGCATGTGGGGAGTTTCACCGACACATCTTTCTTGGAGTCCCATGCACAACGGTACCCTGGTGGATTATACTTGGAGCATAGGGCAGACACCATTTGGTCCATTCTCCGAGCTGTCATCTCTGTCCTTTGTGCAGAAAGATGCAGCGCGGAGGAATGTTCTTTTGACATCACTGAATTACAGCATATCGAGCGCTATAGATGTTCTTCAGTCCATTGAAACACATGGGGGAGATAGGAATCTGCTCAAGGGGAAGCAACATGTTGAGTTTGTTCAGAGGTGGAACCTCTTTAAGCACAAATTGAACAAGGCTGTGTCTGCGCTGTCGCATTTGGATTTCGAGATGGCATTGTTTTATTTGAGGTCTTCCGATCATGATCTGTATGCCATTCACTCTATTGTTTATCATGCTTCTCAGGAGATTGAGGCATCCCTCGTGTGCTTTAAGGATCCTGCGTTTCCCTGGGCTTCAGTCTCATTCTCAGCAGTCATTTTCCTTTCTCTCTTTTATGTTTATGCGAAACGAGATAAACTTTTCCGAAACAAAAGGAAGCAATTTTGAATTTTGATGCTATCACATGAGGACAGAAAGTTTGTATGATTTTAAGAAAACACCACGCATGTATCATTGTACAAGAGGTATGCCGATGGATTTAGCATTTAGATTTTTCTTGAAGTATTAACTGCAGATTGACCTGTGTTTTCATCACTTAGTTCATTCTCTGTTATCAGTTTGTTTTCTGGGTATATCTTATCTTCTCAGTATTGTAGCATTAGATCATCATTAGTATATGGCACATCAATATAACCAAAGTTATTCGATTGTAGGATGTTGTTATTATTTCACTGATGTAGGTAGAAATCCTATAATTGAATCTTGCACATTCTGCATTGCTTAAGAGAAATACTAAAATTGGGATTGAAAAGTATAGACAAAAAGACCTAGCACATAGTCAAAGAGGGCTGGCATTAGCTTATGTTATTAAGAAATCCTGAAGAATATCCCCTGTAACATCCATTAAAACCCTTATAACCCTTATACTGACTTGAACTTTAGATAAGAACAAATTGTAACCAGGGCTTCCCCAATGACTTATTAACAACTTCAATTTTCAATGTGCTGAGAAAAAGTCCCAAGCCTATATATATATAATCATAAGTTGTCCAAAGTAACCTTATAATGGAGTGGCTAATAGACATAAAGTAAATATGAATAATTCTTTTTGAAAGAGAAGTTTGAGGTACGTTTTATTTGCATTTTTGTATTGTCTTATCTACAATACTTCAAACTCATCCAATATATTGTGATTTTTACGTGAAAAGAAAGAAATCATAACCTTAGAGATATATCTAATCTTTTATACCACAGGAAACAATATAAGTAGAATAGTATGAGTGAAAAGTTTCATATATTTTTTAGGGTAATGCTATTTGAACAAGTGGTTTTGGCAAATCAAGTGCAACCAAGTGATTTATTTCTATGCTAAATAGAATATTATTTCGGTGTTAAATAGTATAAAAAATTGCACCTAAATAAAGTTGTTCTATTTGACATCGAAATAGTCTTCTATTTTGCATAGAAATAAATCACTTGGTTGCACTTGGTTGGCCAAAACCACTTGTTCACTTAGAATTATTGTATTTTTGTTACAAGAATTCTTAACTTATTTGCTCTAAATCATATGACTAAGCAATTTGGATGAGCACCGGGTGCTTTGTGATCAAGCTAGACCTTGTCAACTATGGTTTCCATGTGCATAGTATAGGCCAATCAAGGTGCTTATTTTAACAACTATGGTGAACATTATTGTCTAGTCCAAAACTGTAAATAATTCACATTTGCAGAAATTCAAATTCAATTGGAACTCTTAGATATGCTTCTGATTTGCAGTGTAACGTTTTGAGTCTCTAGCAGTTTGCACTCTGCTTTCAAGGGATGATTCTTCTTTAGGAATCTCTCCATGTTCAAAGAAATGGATTGGATGTTTGTTGTTTTCTTTCATTTCTTAGTTGTCACAGGTGAGATCACAGATAAGGGATATCATTAATTCCATCGTAAAAGATCCCACCCAATTCATCATCACAAGTTATCTGTGGCTGCTGATCCTTCGTGTCTTCCCCATCAGTTTCATCCCCAGACATGTTCAAATTCTTTTCAACCAATTCTCTAAATATCGATGACCGGAGGAGGAGGCCGAGCGCAGTTGGAGAAGATGACTTATTGCTGGAGAATTGGAATGTTGTGTTTTCAAAGATTTCATGATTTTGAGGGCAATTAAGATAATCTGAACTGAACGAATGAATGGCCAAGGATTTAGACCCCTCTGTTGGTGAATGAGTTTCAGATACTGCTGTCTGAGACTCCGGTGTTACCTCTGATTCAAGTTTTGATTCTGAGATGTTCCCCTCTGAAGGCTTTAACCACCGTATGTAAGAACTCAAATCAAAGTTGGTTACAGCATGGATCCCTCTGTACTCAATGGCTGCTATGTCATAAGCGCGAGCAGCTTCTTCTTGGGTGCCTGTTGTAGGACAGTAGAAGATACATAGGTTTTGGTCAGTGACTTGTCTAGACAGATTATGAATGAAAGTCAACAGATATGCAATTTTGTTTTAACACAATTATTGGTATCTGAAATCCACAAAACTGCTACTAATCCAAGTTAAGTTGGGTTAACCATTGCTTGCGCGTGTGAGCACGCGCAGGGTTTTAGTCAGTTTTGTAGAGCCCTTTTGGGATCTAGCTAGTTAACTTACTGTAGGTGCCTAGGTAGAGATATTTGTTTCCAAAAACCCTTCCAATCCTTGCTTCCCATCTACCATTGTGGTGGTGTCTGCAATATATAACCAAGTATTAATGATTCATATTCATCAACTGCAAACCAGAACTCATGATGTTCAAATTTTCATTTGGAGTATCACCTTGCAACTCCCCTATACTTTGATACACCCCTTGAGAAGCCGCTGCTCTTTCTGCAAGTTAAAAAGAAGTGTCAAAACAGAAAATTTGAGTGAAGCAAAGTTAGTAATTCTCCTAAACCAATCTTATGAATCTTGTTTATCTTACCTCCTTAAAGTAGCTAAGTACTCCTCTTTTGTCATAGTCTGCATTATTTCAATCTCTTTCTCATAGTCTGAGATCTGTAGGTCATAAATAATTTGCCTTTAAGCTCAAGCAAAGATAGACTATCACTTCAAAGACAATATATATCACCATACCGGAAAATTGGTGAAAGTCGATGTTCCCCAGTACTTAAGTGCAGCTAAATCATATGCTCTAGCTGCGGATTCTTCTTCGTCGTATGCCCCTGTGATAATATGAAAGATTATTTGCCTTTTCATTAGTTATTACCAGTTATCAAAGTAAAATCTTGACTTGTGTGCTAAGCTACTTACCAAGGTAAACTGCAGTCATAACAGCCAATCCCAGTCCAGGTTCCAAAGCCAAAATTTGAAGATTGATTGAGAAAGGAAAAGTTATGTCAGAAGAATAAAAAAGTTCTTGCCAAAGAAAGTAACTCACAAAAGTTTTCATCTCAAATAGCATTGCCTCTAGTGAATGAATACCTTGCTTCCCTTTCTTCCTCTGAGTTATGTTCCAAGAGAGCTTGTCCCATAAGTGAGCCTCGTATCGACCCGTCCATCTATGTCTGTTTTCATTCATAGTTTCAAAATGGATTAGCCAAGGTCCTTAACATCTACTTGAAAGAGTTGAAACTAAATATTAGTATATAGAACAGGGAACAATTTCATTATTTAGGACCTGCTGACACCCCTGAATCTTGAACTTCTCTTTGTACTGTTGGTAGCTGAACTTTGATCAACTTGCTGTTGCTGCAATGTTTGGTTCTTACTTTGGTTTTCTTCATTTGTTAGTGCAACTGCTGTAAGCTCTCTCCTTCTCCTCTTGTTACCCCTTGCTACTACTTGGAACTCGCTTTGTGGCATTGACATCCAACTCCTCTTCATGTTGTCTTCTTTCTTTGTCATCATTTCCATTTCTTATGTTATTTTCTGAGCTTTTCTCTTTGGCAAACCTTGTTCTTCTCAATTGCAACTTCACTTGGTGTGTGTGTGTGAGTGAGGGATATGCATTCTTATGTAGGCACATTTTTTTTTGGCCTTACTATGTTTTTGTTCTTTTGTAGTTAAAAACAAGGGGAGCGATAATTACATGGAAACTAGAGGACAAACTTGGATTAGCCTGGTTTGCCAACCAAAGGGTTAGAGTTTTGAATTTGTTTCACATTTGTGGCGCGGGACACGACACGCAACATAGCGACACGCTAAATAACAAAGCATGTTTGGCTAAAAATACATAACACGAAGTGTCTATAAAGTGTACGACACGACAACTTATAGAAGTGTCCATGCTTCATAGTTTGTGGCTATAAAACCCAGGGAGAGAGTATAGTTGAAGGGAAGAGGTTTATCCTCTAATTAAATGTCGAAAATTCTGTTATTGTCCTGGTTATGATTTTTTTATTAAAAGAATTTAATTTTAATGGATTGATAATGTAAAGATATTTTACGCATATATTCAATTAGATAATATATTAGATAGTGTCATGTCGATAAAAATAACTCTTTTTTCATCACTTTATTATTAATTATCCAAAGAACGGACGTGATTATACGACACTCGATGAGAATTAAACTTTTATTAAAATGCCTAGAAATTCCATCTCATTTTGGTTTAGAAAAATAATAATAAATAAATAACTATATGGGCTTACCTATAATAAATGAGTAAAAACCTTTTCAGCCCCTTACTTCATACATAAGCAAAATTTAATCATTTAACGTTTATTTAAGTGAACAAGGTGACTACTTGATCAAATGGTTAATAGTCTAATAGTTTTGTAATTACATTATGCTTATGAAAAGGTATTAATAACCCATAAAAAACAATTAATATTCAGCGAACTTTATATTTTTTAAAAGATAAAATATTTAAATATAAAAAAAATAAAATATTTAATTTAAATTATTAGCTGATATTAATTAAATTTTTATTGATTAGCTAGTCATAATTATTTACATCTAAATTTAGATATATATGTCCTCTTTTTGATGGATTTATACGACCATTATTGTATAGTTTATTATTTTTATATTTAATAATAAAATATATAAACCAAATAAAATAATTTATATTTTATTTAATTTTATAATGTACCATAAGTTTTGAAATCGTGTACCAAAAAGTTGACCGAAAGCCAGACAAATTTCTTACTATTTATATATTTGTTAATTATTATTGTTCTTCGATCAACTTTGTTAATAATTTAATAATTATTCAAAGTGTGATTGTTTGACTCCTTGCAGACAAGAACCATCCAGAATTATTTCTTCATTGTTTGTATGCAAAATTGCTTGAGAGATGGTGTAATGTGCTGAACAGACCTTAAAAAAAAAAAATTAAAAGAATAAAGCGGAAAAAAAATGAGAGTAATAATTAGGATTCTTAATTTTTTTTTAGTACTTCTTATAGTACTAAAATAAGTAAAAATTTAAATATATATGTTATCTTTTAAAAAACATTAAATAAATAAAAATTTTAAAAACTTTTTTCTATTTAGATAGAAAAATTATTAGAATAATAAATTACAATTCCAAATCATTTTTCAAAAAAGTATATGCTTGGTTGCATTAGTTTTTCTTGGATTCACCGTTATTGCAAAAGCGTGGACTTTAGAATTTGCTTCCCCTACGGTATCTCAAATCAACGGTATTTACTATGTTAATTAACACATATAATATTCACTCTTATTATCTATATATACTTATTTATTGGGAAAATTTATTTTTAATATATAGTTAATTATTGACAGCTAAGAACTTGCATTATCATCTTATGCTTTTAATTTTCATACATGTCTTTTATTTGCATTTGGTTGATCCTGTTGGTATATACACCAAAATTGAAGTAACCAAAAGGCAAGTTCCTGCTGTTTAAATTTAGACATTGTTTTTGGTTAGCTTAAAATATTTTGGTGTAATAACAAATTATGATCTCTTTTTGTTATGAATGTTAGTTTGATGCATTTAAATAATGGATATGACTAATGAAAAGATTATGTAAAAATTAGTGTAACTCTCAAAGTAAAAGAACCATATTTGTATATATTTTGCAGTTACAAGGGTAATTGACTGGAAACAATAAAGTATAAGATAAAAGTATAACATAAAGATAGAATATAAACTAAATCAAATCCTAACAAATTAAATATAAAAATCTCAACAATGGTTCTTATCCTACTTTAGTTTATCAATAGTGCCATTGATTTGATCTTCTCTGTTCAAGATTACTGCAAAGATTTTTCAAATCAATATGCAGTAAAATTTGATTGAACATAGCTATGTCCCATGAAGGTTATTTCAGGATCCTTTACCACAAAATTATTTAATATGCATGAAATATGAACTAATGTTAAATATCCGTTTGGTTGAAATTTTATAGGTTGTCAGAATTGTGGTTTTAGTTTCTTTCTTTTGATTGTTGCTTATTGAATCTCTCTTATATTTAGAAATCCTGTAGTTTAAGTTTCAGTTTTGTGGGGAAATTACACTTTCAATTGTTGTGGACAATGCAAACAATTGTGCCACATACATTATTACCAAACATAAAAGAATAAACATAAGGATCCTACACAAAACCAACTCTGGCAAACCAGAAATAAATATGTAAGAAGCTACCGGGAACTACCCAAATCACGAGTCGTCGCCATCGCTGTAATCGCTCAAAAGAGAAGACCAAAATTTTGAAGGAGGATCATTTTCTGGTTTTGCTACAGGATCAACAGCATCCTTGAAGTCCCTATAGTGCAAAATACTGGCTCCATCACAACCGGTGGCAGTGGCTATCCTAAACCCATCTACAGCCATGGCATCGCAGCCGAATTTGTTAACCACTTCCTTATCAGAACAGCAAAGCAAGGAATTTGCTTGCATACCGGTGTCAGAGTCCCATACATTGACGTAATCATCATCAGGGCCCCCAGTAACTACTTTGTATGGATCCATGTGCAGTAGTGTCACTCGACCGAGATGTCTATCCAACTCAGCAACTGGATCTGGGTTCGATGCTTCTTGATTTCTCCTAATATCCCACAGCAGTGCTCTGCAGCATCAATGATTTGGTCAGTGCTCATCATCCTTATTACCAAATACCAATTATGTCACACAGTTGAATAACTGCTGAAGGAGAAACATCTTATAGCCAAGTTCCTTCATATCATACCTGCCATCACCACCAGTGCACATTAAAGATTTTGATGGTACAATATCAAATGAATAAAGCTTTGATCGATGCACAGCTGCAGTGATAACTTTCTGCATTGTTCTTAAATCAATTGCAGTGACAGACGAACCAGCTGCCACATACAGTAACGACTCATGGCACTTCATGTTCACAGGTGCACCACGAAGAGCAGTCATTCCCACACAACAGGATGATCGAGCAGAAGACGATGTAGTCGTATCCCAAACCCTCACCTATTATAGATCCACAATTGTAAAAAGACTGTTATAGAAAGTTGATTTCAAAGTAAGTCTTACACCAATAGTAAACCATATAGTGGTCACCTATTCAACCAAACTACCACAAACTTTCATCGCAATTGATAAACCTTACACTTTTCCATTAACTTGTTATGTAAGAAATTTTACACCAAATTTACACTCACATGGTTCATCGACATGATATTCTAGCATAACACAACCAACAACTAATAACTTAAGAAGCATAAAACAGTAAGCCCCAAGTGTTTTGGATAATGAAAGAAATATGTAAGAAACCGTTTTGAAGCTAGAAATAATATATGCTATAAATCAAATTGTGTAAAAAGATGCTTAAAATCAGGACAGACAACACAAGAATATACGGCATGTATGCATGGATTAGTTAATAAGGATGAAAACATCTCATCTCAGTTTCTTTAGGAACAATATTGAAGTGTATGAAATTCACAAAAGCTGTTTTTCTCCTTTAAATAAGTGGTGCCATTGCCATGTTGCTATGACCATAACATATATTACAGACTGAACAAATTTATGAAAGAATCAAGACATTTTGAGTTTATGAAAATGGGATGGAAACAATAGTCTGACAAAGTACATTAACAAGACAACATAAAAGAGATTACAACAACCTTAGCATCTCTTGAGATGGTCACCAAAAGTGAGCTTTTGTGCCTGAAAAGAATTGGATAGGATGGATGATGTATCTATCATTATAAATTTATAATTGAAGTTGATGACTAACATGACCACTTATTTACAATTGAAGTTGATTATGCCAATACACACAATAGAGAGACAAAGACAAATATCTCTTTTCCCTCTACATAGCAATATCAATTAGTAAATATTATATAACGTAGCTCAAAACACATTAAGTGTGGCCAAATTACTTCCTATTTCCTCTCCAGCACAGATAGTAACGTATATGCAGATCACACTCATCAATTCAACATATACAAGAGAAATCATGATAAGCCTGAATTATTGTCAATTTACTTTTTCATTTTTTAAATATTTAATAGCAGAAAGGTTAAAGATAATAATGTTTCTAATTTTACCTAGCTACCCAATATTTCATTTTTCCTAACATAATCTTAGTGACATTTAGTTTCTTCAACTGAGGAAATCATACCCGGCTACCAACACCAAATCTACAGGTTTCTCATGCCCATATAGTGTAGCTTTCAAAGATTGTTGTCCCTGTTTTCCACTCAAATTAAGGGACCATAGTCGAACAGTACCATCTTCTCCTCCACTTGCCAATACTTTGCAGGTATCATCTCCCAATAGTTTATCTGATAGTGACAACACTGGCCCATTGTGACCTCTCATGCATCGCTGAAAAGAACCCTACAATGTGGCAAGAATAACATTTGAAAATAATCTCAGCATAAAAAAGTTGGTGACATAAAAAGTATCTGGCCTCAACATAGCCAAAGGCCCACCTAGCAAAAATGTTTTTAAAAGAAATTTGTTAAAAATAAATAGAACTTTCTTAAAAGATCAACTGAACAAGGACGGTGCAAAAATGCTCTTTTTGTCTCTTGTAAAGAAGCAAAGATTCTGTGGCCATCCTTGGTTTCTTTCAATGCATTGATGCATTTAGTACTTTAGCTGGAAAGAGTTTTAGAGTTTTTCGTAGTTCCTTTTCAAAAATTGATTTTGTTTACACAGGATTTACTTATTCATATTTCTTGGGTGCTCAACACCTGGATTGTTTAACATTGTTCCTCTAACTGATATTCAGGATGATTGACATACATTGTTACATGGCTTGCCCCCTTAAGCCTTGGCTTTTTCTGCATCCGTATCAGGATACCTTATTCTCTTTTATAGGTTCTCTTTTCTTCTTGCAAAATTAGTTTTTCTATAAAATAAAATGTTTTTTTCTTACTAATGAATTATACCAGAAATCCAGAATACAACAACAGTTATTGATGATTGAATTTGTAACAAATGAGATAAGGTGACACCTTCTTCCCCCACAAGCGTATGGAGTGATCATAGCTTGAGGTAACCAAAAAGTTCTGCTCCCTTTCTGTTTCTCCACGAGATGGAAACACTGCGCTAATGGGAAACAACCTGCAATTTGAATCCACATTTCATATTAACCTAATTTACATTGAATTTCATGCAACCCTTTTAAAGTACAAATTGAAATTAAAAGAACATCAGTAAATATAATAAATCATGCTTTTTGGCAATTAAGATTATTGTCCCCTTATTGGCAATAAAAAGACTTGCTAATTTCGTCAGTGTGAAAAAGTCCCCTTTTACCGTTGACAATGGATCATAAAGTGTGACAAGGAGAAGCACAAAGTCTTTGGGTTGGGGAAAGAATAAGGCTTTCAAAGAGGAAAAATTTCTTTTGGGTATTGAACAAAATCAAGATTTTATTACTCCATGCATATGCACATGCCTTTTTGCAGCCATTTACTCTTGTAGCAAATTGCTGGACATCATTTAAACCCTCAAGTTGTACTCCAGCTAACTATAACTTGATGGAACCTTTTTGTAAATGAAAATAATCGAGCAACTTATTACCACTTTTTAGGGGAAAAAAATTACGCTTTATCACAATATGCAAACATCACCAGAGGTGTGTGTTAAACTTCAAGGCTCCATCCATTTTTTCCTCAGTTATTAATAACTAAAACTTGAACAGCACCTAACAACACATATACAATTGGAAAATCATGAATAAAAAGATAGTGATTACAATTGCATTTCTGGTGAATTTGCTTGTAAGAAAATACATAATATCAAGTGTTTATATTGTGGATTCCAATTATCGTGCTGGTAAGTCTAGTAAAATAATTTCACATCCTTTACTAGTCACCTTACCACATTCACCAGAAACATACTGAAATACCGGGTTAATTATAGGATTCCTTTATTGAGTTGGAGAAGTTACTCACTATAAATAAAGGATAGAGGAATTAGTTTGTGTCTTTGATCATTTGCTACAGTTTAGTTACTCTACCATCATAACTCAATATAGTTCATCAATAAAAACTATCTTAGGATTCCAGTTCCAACACATTGATCCCTACATCTCGAGATAATCTAAACCTACGTTTACAAGTACTATTCCTCTTTAATTTTTGTAACGCACAAAAACAAATATGTAACATGATTACCTCATACAGGTAATCCTTGCCCTATGACCACTGAACAAATGGGTTCCACCTCCTGTAACATATTTATTCAAATCTATCATTTCCACCGTTGAACCCTAGTAAACAACAATAAGTAAAGTGAATGCCGAGAGTAATGACAGTCAAAGAATGTTTAACTTTATATGCTAACAAAACATACATGAGTATGAAGTATGAAATAGATGCTCCTAAAGCAAGAAAGAGCTTGGCAATTGTATTAATAATATAGTAAAAGTGGGAGATAAAGATTTTCCTATAAAGCTGAGCTGCCAAATATTAAATGAACAGAAAACTATCCCTTTTTAGGAGCTCCTTAAAATGTGTCACTTTGAACAGAACACAAACTTTAGTGTACTACTCCATTACCAATGATCAACTATAGTCTCTAATATCATGTATCGATAATCAATGGTGCAGAAAATTAATTAAATAAAACGATTACATAAATGAAACACAGACTCGCAATCAATCGACATACCTGCGCCGAGATTATCTGATTTTTGTGAAGAAGCAAATGGCTGAAATTTGTTCTAGGTCTATAAAAAGAAAGAACTGAGGGATCAAGGAACCTGAACTGTAGCAAAGCGGTTCGCCTAGCCAGGTACAAATCCCTTGCTCCACTGGAATTCAAAGAGCTACAAGGTTCTTGTAGATGCCAATGCTCCCTAAATTTAACTCTCACTTCAATACAATTACATACATGTGCAAACAAAACTTCATAACACAAAAGTTCAAGTTTAACGAATCAATTTGAATATAGTTTCACAAAAATAATCACCTCTAAGTTCTAATAATTAACACTCAAAGCAGCTCCTAAAAAAGGATAAATATCCTCTGATTTTCTTTTTTTATTATTATCTTTGTAATTTTTAGCTTCTCCAATAAAACAGAGTTCAATTATTTCTTGATTTCATTAGTCCCTAAATTTGATTAATTTCAATTCGATTTCATTTTTTGCATGCATATATACAAAGTTACAAACAAAAAAACAAGGTGAATTTGGATTTGAATATTTTGAAATTGTAATTCGGAAAGAAGAAAAGGAAATGGAGGAACCTGAAGAAGCGAAGCCAAACGGTGTCGGAGTAGGAGAGGCGCTTGAGGGAGGTGCATGTCATTGCCAAAGCGGAGACGTCGCGGACGCTTAGGCGGGTGAGACAGTGAGACAGCGAGTCAACATCTAGATCGGTTAGTTTTGTCGGCGGCGGCGGCTGAGTCGGCGGCGATGAGGCGGACATTGAAGACGCGAAATAGGAGATCGACGACGGAAGCGTGAGTAGTAAAATTGGCGGTTTCAGACTCAGTCTTCTTCTTCGCGCGTCACACTTCGACTACTTGCTTTCTTGATTTCTTCTTAGTTCTTCTTCTTAATTCTTGATAACTATGGTGCACTAGCTTAATTATGGTGCATGGTATACCTGTTAAATCTAGATCAAGATCCATCCTCCAACATGATAAAGCTGGTCGAGTGACAAAAGCAAGGGCACCAATTAATAATATTGGATCCACTAATATTAGGAAGAAAAAATATTATGAGGCGTAAAATTTAAGCCTAATTATAAATCTAATTTTATTTAGAGAAATTTTTAAAGTAATATTTTTCTAATTAATAAATCGATAATGGTATACACTTCTTTTTGGTGTACATTTCCATTCAAGTCCCAATGAACAGGTTTTTACTACTAGAACAAATAGGTTTTTAAAAGCAAATATGTTCGTGTCAACTATATAAAACATATTCGTTGTATATATAAAAACTTGTTCGTGTACGAATAGAATATTACTACTAGAACGAACATGTTTTTAAAAGTAAACGAACAAATTTTAAAACCTGTTCGTGTCAACTATAAAAACATGTTCGTTGTATATATAAAAACATGTTTGCTTGGAACTTGGATAGAAATGTACACTAAAAAGAAGTGTACATATAGCATTACTGTAAAAAAATTCAAATATTAAAAATAGAATCTTTTATATCATATAATTAAAAATTTTTAAAAATTAAATATACATATAATTTTATAAGATTTTTTTAGAAACAAAATATTCGAAATTTAAAAAAATAAAATATCCAATTTAAACCGTCGGTTAAAGTTTACTTAATTTTTTTTTTTACCTAGTAATACTCGTATATTTAGTAATTTAGTTTGTAATTTATAATTATCATAATATTTTTTAGATTCAAATTTTAAGGCTGAGTATTTTGGAATTCAAGGTTTAGGACATTAGAATTTAGATTTTTGGGATTTGGGATTTTGATGTTTAGTGTTTATTATTTTGAAATTTAGGGTGTTAAGATTTTGAGGGAATGATTTTAGTGTTTAGAGTTTAGGGGGATTTTGGATTTTAGAGTTTATAGTGTAATTGAAGTTTCGGTTCATAAAAAAATTAGTCTTTAACCTATGAAATTTAAAGATAGTAAGAAAAAATATAATATGCCCTAAGATTCTGCTACATAAATCATAGTTTACGTTATATATTTCAATTTTCTTTACACCAAAAATGAAATTGAATCGGATCTTCAAATATTAAATGTTATAAATGGAGCATATGTAGTTGTGTCTCCTTAAAACAGGCAGAAAACACAAAACTGGGAGCTGTGAAATAATATCATATTTGAAAACCAATTACACTCCTTACAATTTTTTTATATTAAAAGGACAATAATGTCTAATGAATGGAGGAGAAGACAGTATAATTAATATGTAGTATTTACATCTATTTTAATCAATTAAATTTAATAAAATTATTTATTTTTATACTAAATAAAAAATTATTTTAATATCAAATAGTATAAAAAATAATATTAAAATAAATTTTTATTTAATATTAAAATAATATTCTATTTTACATATAATAAATAATTTGATTGGATTTAGTTGGATCAATTTAATTGTAATTTATAATAAAAAATTATTCAATATAGTCATATAGATGTAAGTTGATATAAATATTAAAAAAAAATTATAATATAGATTTATCACTTTGCTTATATCATATAAAGATTAAAATAAAATATAAATATAGATTTTTATATGCTTTTAATAAAACTCACATTCTTAAACATCGCAAAAAAAAAAACATAAACTCTCTTAATAATAAAGTTTCTTTATATATACTAACATCTTTATAGATACTATCATGATCAGCTATTTTTTTTATTAATTTAAAAGTATTAATTATTATAATTTTTAAAAATATATTACTGTTGAGCCGCTTTTTCTATTCATGGTCAAACTCACCTATTGCCTTTATATATATATATATATATATATAGGTTCTTCGGATCGAGTGGGCTTCCAAGGAAGAACTCGTTTATTTTATAATTGATTTCCAGAATGGTATATATATAATATATGGGCAAATTTTAGATATCAAAAGTAATCAAAATTTGTCTTTTTCATTTTTTATATTTATTAAAATAAATACATAATATTAAATATAATAAATATATAATTATAAATATTAAATAAAATAAAATAACTTTAAATTATCATATATAATATACAGCCTACTAAAAATATCTTCATAATTATGGAAAAACAACCTATATATATTATTCTTTCAAAACATATCTCAATTATAAAACTTGATCACATGAGCCAACATAATACATAACAACAAAATAATCTAGAATAAAAAAAAGGAAAGGTAGATATAAATTGCAAGATCTGTTTAAGTAAGTTCAACGTGAATGTGTTAATTAGTTGCTCCATTTTGCCTTATTTGAGATATGAAAGCAAGAAAAATCCAAAGAAACTGAACTAGCTAGTTTGGTGGGTAGATATATAGATAATGATCATATACTTGAGAAAAAATGTGGGTAGATGGATATATGATCATATACAAGTTCTAGAAGGGACCTAACGTAATAATGCAAGGTTAACTTAAAAGTCATCATTCTGTTCATTTAACTTTCCACAACAAAATATATACCAGTATATCAATAGGTAAATAATATATAATATCATTATTAATCATATAATTTTTTATAAATTACTTGGGTGTTATATTCATATATAAATATAAAGTTAGTAAAAATTATATATATATATATATATATATATATATATATTAGGAAAATAATAAGAAATCAATATCATTTTCCCTTCTTTTCTCTTTCTCTTTTATCACCCACAATTTCTCTAATTACACTCATTGGCTCCCTATTGGTCTCCTAACATAACATTACTCTTAAATCAATTATCATATATGTATATTATGTATTTTATACTTTTAATTTACAACAACATAAAATTTTAAACACACACTTGCGCATATAAATTTTATATATAATTGGACACCAAAATTTTTTATATATATAATTATGATAAAGATCATAAATTATAATTGATATTTTTTGTATATCAGTTATGATTTATTTATAAAGAAATAGAATTATAAAATATATTCGTAGGATGACTATGTAAAGTGTGTTACGGATATTATGCTTTGAAATATAATATTGGTATTTTTATGAAATTTTTCGTTTTTTGAGAAGTGAATCTTTGATGTTTTATTATTGTGATAAAAAATATTAAAAATTAAAAAAAGAACGGTGTTGTTCAAATAGTGGCGGTTATAAATCACCACAAAGTTATTAAGAAAAGGCATTTTCAAGTCGCGACGGTTCTATAACCGTCATTAAAATAATATTTCATTAATTCAAGTAAATTATCGCGCTAGTAAGCAACCGCTACTAAAAACCGCGTGAAAGATAGCGTTGGTTATTCCAGCGGTTGCTTAAAACCGTCGCCGATGCCTTCGCGACGATCAACTCGGCAGCATTTTTCGAACTGCTGCGACTGTCAACTAGCGACGGTTTTAACCATTATGACTCACGCGGAAAAACCGCCGTCTGCGATCATGTTTTTTGTAGTGTCACTTGGTCCAGCTTGTGAACTCGATATGGCTTGTAAGTATTTAGCAAGTCGAATTTGAGCTTTACAAGTTAAATAAGTTTGATCATAAATGAATTGAATTATAAGTTGAATTCAATTTTCATGAATCGAGTTTGAACTTATTAGACATGGATTATCAAGATAATCTAAATTAATGACAAATTTAATAACAATTATGTCGAAACTAGAACCATATAGCTTGATTTGCAGGTAATTCAAAAACGAGCATATTATTTAACTACTTAAACTAACTTACACAAAGACTATCAAATAATTATTAAGTTTGCTTTCCCCCAACTCTTTTGGTGTGTTCGTAAAAGAACAATACTTAGACCATGGATTTGAATCAAATCTGTGTGTTCATTATATTCCCCTTCATTGTTAATTAAGTTGGTTTAATTTACTCTCATTTATTTAAACTTTTTATTAATTAGTATTATAATAATGACATTTGTTAATTAAGAATACAAAAATAAATTTTTTATTGAAATAAATATTTTGAAACTTTCAATCACAATACTAAATGTATCCAATTTTTTGTCTTGATTTTTCTATATAAAAATATAATTTTATTTTTTTGGTATTATTAACAAGTACTTTTATTAGAAAATTAATTAAACTTCATAATAAAACTCTTTAGTTAATATATATCCACAAATAAAAAGCACAACTATTATTAGACAGTATATTATTTTAGGCTTCATTTAGAATCATGATGTGATAACAATAATAAAATTAATTAAAGTTAATCATGCCAACCCTAGCAGCCCCTTTTCTCTAACTTTAATTTAGTTAACAAGTTGCCAAAGATTATTATCATGCACTTCAGAGAGGTAGCTAGGTATTAGTGGTCCAAACCAAAGAAAAAATATATAAAAAATGTCAATCTCCTTAGATTGATTGTATTAATTATTTACTTAGAGAAATACAAAATTACAAATGGTATCTTATAGGGGAACTCCAAAATCTTTGACAATTAAATGTGTCTAGCAAATGATGATGAAAATTAAAGTAATATTTTTACTATTTTTTAACCAAGTCACACATAGAATAGAATAAAGATATATCTCTATAAAATTTATAAATATGAAGTAATTCATAATAATTTTATTTTTATCAGAAAATTATATATCCTAAAAATTTCAACTAATAATAAAGAGTCACGTAAATAATTATATATCTTATAACACATTTTTTTCATGCAAGCTAACTCTTTATATCTATAAGCTAATAAGCTAATAATAGTATTGAAGCCTCCTATTTGATCTAATATTGTTAAAACATCCGCAAATATTTATTTTGTATTGCAAATCACACATTGATATTTTCTTCTTTTGAGTAATTATATGAAGATAATAATACAAATTTTTCTATTTAACTTAATATTTATAATATCTAAAACTATTCATTTATTTAAACAATAATTAATATAAATAACAAATAAAATAAAATTTAGGGCAAGTTACGTAAATAAATTGTTTGGAAACCAAAATTACTCAATTACACTGATTTGAGAAAATTGATCTGATTGCGCTGAAAGAGTAACTATAGAAACCGTGGGAGGCTTTAGGGGTTTTCGAAAAAAGTGGAACCCTCCCACGATTTCTTCATGTTTCGAATCAGCCAAAGTGAAAATAGCGGAACCCTTCCACGGTTTTTGCTCAAAACAGTTTGCATGTAATCCGTTGGAGGCTTCCACGGATTTGGTGTAAAAGGAAGCCTTCAAAAACACCTAAAGCCTTCCACGGATTATGCACAAACTTAATTAGACTAAGTAAAAATCAAGAGATATCAAATAATCTAAATGTAATCCTAATCACTAAAAATCATGTAAAATCAATTAAAACCTAATTAAATCACTAATAACAAACTTGGACAGCAAGGTATGCGTGGGTGTCCTGAGTGGGTGACCTACGCATATGCGTGGATGTCCCACGCATATGCGTGGATAAGGAGCAGTTGGCGCCTGGGCACACACATAGGGTGGTGCCTGGGCGTGAATGACCCACGCATATGCGTAGATGAGGGGCAGATGGCGCCTGGGCGTGGCAAGGGTGGCGCCTGGGCGTCCTGAGTGCATGACTTACGCATATGCGTGGGTGTCCCACGTATATGCGTGGATAAGGAGCAGTTGCCCCCTGGGCGTCCGGATGGTGCAGCCACGCATATGCGTGGGTGGGAGACTGATGTCCACGCATATGCGTGGATCCTTAGCTTCTTGAGTGATGCATCCACGCATATGCGTGGGCTTTTGGCTGATTTCCACGCATATGCGTGGAGCCTTGCTTGCTTCTGAAGCTAAGTTCCATATTCAATCTTCTTCATTTGTTTCTTCATGGTTTTTCTTCAATTTCCTACACATAGTTAACAAATACTCAAATATCTAAATGTTTATGAAATTGGCATTTTTCATTGAGTATTATGTGTGCAGTCATATTATATCATCGCCCACTGTAATAGCAAAAAGAAAGACACAACAAAACTCAACTAAAAATAAAAGCATAACCCATAATGAAAATAACAATTCAAAGGCGTTCATAGTACAATCAACGAACTAAAAAACAACGCATGTTGATGGATCTTGAACCATGTTGATGGATCTTGAACGCATGCTGATTTTCACGCATATGCGTGTGCCACTTTTTTCAGAAACCGTTGGACCCTTCCACGGTTTCTTCACATTTTATTTTTCTTGTGCATAATCCGTGGAAGGGTGTAATGGTTTTCAAAAAAACCTACACCCTTCCACGGTTTCTATATAAATGCCATTTCAGTGCAATCAGATCAATTTTCTCAAATCAGTGTAATTGAGTAATTTTGGTTTCCAAACAATTTATTTACGTAACTTGCCCTAAAATTTAAGCTTCTTTGAATTAATTTTTATTGCCCCCAATCACTTTCCTAGTTATTTTCTTGGTGATACACTGATATATGACTGCTTATGAGAGAATTATGCATAGTGTGAATAATCAACATTCAAATTAAATTAAAGGTGAATTTTAATGAGCGAGATGGACTCTCTGAAATTTGTAAGAATGGGTGACTCCGAACCTTTTTGTAATATTTCATTTTTAAACACAAACATTAGAGATCATCAATTTTTTTACTTTGCATTATTTTACTTATATTTAAGTTGATTATATGCTTAATTATGTTAATAACTTTTGTTTGACTTGTTGGTTGGTTTAGGGTTTTAGCTGATATCAAAATTGATACCATCACTTTTTAATTAATTAGATTTAAGTGATATCAAATATTATTTTTAATATTTAAATTTTTTTATTATAATTTTATATAATTATTTATGTTTGTTTAATATATTTTAAAAATAATATTTTTGCAATAAATTTTATCTTGTAAGATTGCAAAAAAAAATTGAAACATATACTTTTTATTATTTTTCGTCATAAAAATTGAAATATATACATTTTATTATTTTTCATCATAAAAATTATCTTAAAAGTGTTAATATATATATATATTTATATATTGCTTTCGGACATATTAAAAAAAAATTATTAACATGTGTAAATATATAGGTAAATTTGTTTTTTTTTTTTAAAACAGCAGCTAAATATCCACAAGATTGCATTCGCGACGGATGCAACATTAATCGTTACTAAATTTTCAAAATAGTTTATAAATGTATCTATTTAGCGGATAAATCACCGCAAAATTAAAAAAAAACTAAGTAGCGCATTATGCGAACGGTAATCATTACTTCCTTTAATGTTAAAATTAAATCTTAAAAGAAAAATTGACGTTTTCAATACAAGACGTTATATTGTAAATGACCCAATAAAGTTCGATACAATATGCTACGAATTAATTGCTACGCCCAACATGTCTTTTGACTAATTATATATACATATATATATAATTAGTACGAAAAGCAAAAATAGTTGGCTAATTGCAACTTGCATCTACTAATTTAATAATGTTGGAGGTGTCCCACTTCTCAAAGAGTATATTTTTAAACAATCTCATATTTCTTGGGACAATCTCTATCCCTATGGCACGTGAAAAAAATTTGGCATGAATCAGCAGGGTTCGTAGGGAAAAAAAGAAAAGAAAAGAAAAAAGACAAGAAGATGAAAAATAGCATACGTAATTACATATGTTATATGTATCTTGTATTTTATATTAATTAATTTTGGTACATTATCTTTATTAATTTTGTTTTATATTCATGCATACTACTAATGTATATACGTCTTTTAAATAATAATAATACTATATAATTAAGTATCCAATAAGATAGGCTAATTATATACAGGGTGGGCTAATTATACACCCTTATATTACTAATAACACACCATTAATATTAACTTATTAAAATACCCTTCATTTTATTTTTTTAATAATTCATCTTAAAAAATATTAATTAAAACAAGAAACTATTCATACATTAATGATTTTATTATTGTGGAAAGTATTTTAATTGCAATAAATATACTATTTAAGGAAATAATTTTTTTTAATTTGTGTTATTATTAACATCTTCTGTCCATATAATAAAAAAATTCAAAAAATCTTTATTGTCCTTATACATTGTTTCATGCTTTCCTCCTTTGTGTTTGCCCGATTATTTTTAGAAAAACTCAATCCATTGAATAGGGATAGTTCAGTACATATTCAGCCACGAAAACATGAATAAATGAGACATAAACTATTAATCTACACTTTATTAAACAAATTAACAATTGCACATCACCAATCAATTGTATATTAAAAAAAATTATTCATAACAAATAAAATTTAACTTGTAATTAAAAAAAAGGCATAATGTCACCTAGGATAAAATCATCTTGAACATGAAAATTTAGACATCTTATTAATAATAATAAAAAACACACAATTGCCATGAAAAAGGAGATACACGGCTAAAATGAAAAAAATTAATTCATATTCAAATCTATTAACTCTACAATGTAGTCATTTTGGGTTTTTTGATTTTTATTTGGACAAGTTCGAACATTATGTCTAGAATTCTTGCAAAAGCTACACTTTCGAGATTTTTCAACCATCTCAAATGTAGAAAGACCTCTTTGAGTTGAACTCAATTTCTTCTTAGACTTTTAGCAAGATGGACGACCTTTGTGAGGAAATATTGTTGGCTCTTGTAAGGAAGGGGTAAACTCATTCATTAGTTATTCCACTATCTTCCTCGCCTCCTCTTTCTTAGTAATTGGCCATTGTTGGTACTTTTCTTGTAGCTCATGAATCAATCCTTCAAAGTGATGTTCTTGGTAGTTTTGAGCAACATTATCTTCTGTAAAATTCCTAATGTTAAGCCTCCATTGTGGATTGATCATATGAAGTTGAATTTCTCTAATATTTGTAGATTTGATCATGTGTACACATGGAAGACCCATAGATGATGTAAAATGCCCGGTACAAGGTGGAAGGTCTACTCCACGCTCCACAAGTTCATATTGCTCAAAAATTTTATTCAATGCAAGTATTGATACAAATCCCACAACATTTTGGAAGAAAGGGACACAAAAGTGATGAGGAACACGTACCTTTTCACCGGAAAGTCTTGCTTTGATCTCTTGAAATTGATTATCAATAGCAAGACATATCTTATTTTTTACCTCTATCAAATCACCGGTTGAAACTTGTAGATATCTTTTTAAATTTGAATGAGCTCCCTCAACTTTTGAAGTTACTCGATTCCCAAAGTGTAAAAATAAATATGTGGATGAGAAAAGAATAAATATGTCAAATGCCCATCAATACCATACTTCATATCATAAACAAATCCATTTTTACCAAGTTCATCCTGTAAAGCTTGTACCATGATACGACCATTCAAGTACTCTTTATATATCTTGGCTTTCATGTTGTAAACTGACTTAGAAATAGCTTGCATGGTGGGATTGCTTTCTCTAAGGGAAGAAAGAATTTGTCTTGGAGCTATGCCAACCTTACTCATCTCTTTTAATCTTAAAATCTCATCATCTGAAAATCGACGACAGGATGGGTGACCAGATAAATCTTGTGACGGCTCATGATTGTGAAGAGCATTAATAACTCTAAGTGACCATGAACCATCACTCTTCTTATTGCCACGAAGCTCAAAAGGATAATTGATTAAGCGAGACCCTGATTTTCTCTTTCGATTTTTCATTGCAACACCGCGAGTATTACGATATGTTCCGCCTCTATCACAACCAATGCAAACAAGCCTCTCATTTTTTGAGCGTTTTATTGATATTGCATAACCTTGTGTAACCAGTAAATCACGAACAAAATCAACAAGGTCTTCTCGACTTTGAAAATTACTGTTAACAATTCCAGTCAAGTCTGAGCGAGACCCTGACTTTTGTTGCTGTTTTTCTTCTTCTAACATACGTGCGTCCATGCTAATTAGTTCATCAACATTGTACATATCTTGTTCATGAAAATCCTCCATAGAATACTTATATTAAAAATTTATGAATAAAAAAATTTATGCACTTAAAAGAAGATAAATCTAAAACACCGGACCAAAAACATGTAAAACATATCAAAACTCACCTGTGCCAACAAAGAGTTTTGTATCTTCTTCGTCCTTGTCAGTAGCCGCAAAAAATTTGTTTGAATCAAGAGTGAAAATTAAAGGAGACAAAAATATTTTATATATTAGACGTGAAAATTAGTTGAGATAAAGATTTTTTTCTTTTTTGTACTTTGATTAGTTGTTGCATGTTTTGATTTTTTTGTTGAATTAAAATATGTAAGGATTTTTGTGTGATTTCATCTTTAATAACGATAATATTCTCATCATTAATGGATGGATAATTTCTTGTTTTAAGTTTAACTAATCATTCTTTAAGATGAATTATTTAAAAAATAAAATGAAGGGTATTTTAGTAAGTTAATATTAATAGTGTGTTATTAGTAATATAAGGGTGTGTAATTAGCCCACCCATATATATTACACAAATAATTTATTTAATGAATTTTAATGTAGAGCAACCATAATCATATTATATTATCCTAAATTAATTACTACTTTACATATCAGTATCAAGTATAAACAAACTAATAAATAAATAAAGAAATAATAACTGATCATAGTACTTAGCACGTTAGTAATTAATAACAAGTGATAACGTAAATAATTAATAACAAAAAAATAAAATATTAAAAATAATTAATTAATAAGAAAGGAGGATTAAAATAAAAACCCGCTGTTGAAACAGCCCACTGGAATAGCAAGCATGGCCCCTGGTTTTCCCCTTCTCACTCTCTCTCACACCAAAAACCATCTCTTCTCTCTCTCTCTCACTGCTCCCTCTTTTATATCAAACACCAATACAAATCTGCACCCCAAAAAAAAAAAAAACAAAAAAAAAAGAAAAAGAAAAAAATCCTCACCAACCAAGATTCTACTCTCTTCTTCTTCTTGATAATCTCCATCAGTCCATCACCACCTTCACATATCAAATTTGAAAATATCTGAAACTCGAACCGCGAAAATATCTTCTCATAAAACCCTCTGCTTGGTTGAATCGAGTTTCTTGATGCATGTTCTTCGTTGTTGTTGCATTTCGGTGAATTGAATGGGGATTGAGAGAACCTTGGCGGATAGAAAGGGAAGAGACTTCTGTGAATTGCCGAAGGAAACCATTACCAACGGCAGCAACTCCAAGAAGAACCGGCGGCGCCATAAGAAGCCAACGGTGCCGCCGGTTCAGACTCTCTTCGACACTTGCAAACGTGTCTTCGTCTCCGCCGCGCCCTCCGTCGTTCCTCCGCCGCAAGATATTCAGATTCTCCAATCCGTTCTTGGTGCGATTTTCCTTTTTATTATTTGCTATTTATTATTGTTTTCGATAATTATTGAAATGACTTCGACTAAGCAAGTTCAAATTGAGTCTAATGAATACCTGCATGACTTGGATGAATTCGGAGTTATGATCTGATATGAATTGAAATTGTTTGTTGTGAATATTCTAATTCCAAGGGTTTCATATAAGGTTTTATATTAATATTAATATTATATTATATCCTAGGAAGCATTCCAGGGTGCTCCATAGTGTATAAAGTTAATCCAGTTATCTTAGCCGTTGATTTCAATTATAAAATAATTTTAAAATATATACGCATTAAAATTAACTAAAATGAACGGTTAGGATCAAGGTAGAGAAAATCGAGATTTTAAGTGGAATCGAAAAATAAATTAAAATGTAAAAACGTGAAAATTGTGTAAATTGTGGAAAATCAATTAACTCATTAAAAATTATAATATCGGAAGATTTTAAGAGTTTAATCGAGATTCTAGCTACCTTGATTAGGATAACTAGATTACCGTGGATTAGAATATGGAGCGCCTGAAATGCTTCCTCATATATTATACTATATATTTTTGAAATTAGCTTGGGGTGTTTAGTTATGCGCTTATGCAGTCATCTCCAAAAGTGCATAAATAATTTCTTGCAATTCAAGTGGGATATGTGTGAATTGGCTTCATTTTATTCCATTTTCATTGGAGTTATCAATCCAACACCAGATGCTTTTGTTATTTTTGGAAAAATTGAAATTATGTGTCGGTTTAATTAAATAATATATATTAAAATTGTTGGTGTTATTGAGTTTCAAATTTCGCAAAAAATTGCATCAATTATTCTCTTTCATAAGCCGAATTTGTTGTTGTTGCTAACAGTATGGATATATATTATATTTAAGATATTTTATATTATGTCTAAGTATATGTGTATGTTCCACGGTTTTTGGCTTTCTATTAAAATAAATAAAAATGCATTTTTATCATGTGATTCTTGTTCCCCACAAGAGAGATACGTTAAAGTTTTGGGTTCATACACTGTGATGTGTCAAGCCCATGTTATATTGTGAATGAGACATCCATCATCTTTTACATATAGCGTAGTAGTATAGGTTTATGTATATATCCATGTTATACTATAGGAAGATTTTATATATGTACATATTTTATGATTAAAATTAATGACTAAAGTTAGTGTAAAGGAAAATTCCGGGATAATGTTCAAATTGGTCCCCGAAAGATATCGTGTTATTCAAATTGGTCTTTGAAAGATTTTATCAGTCATATACTCATATTAGTCCCAGAATATTTTATATAATTGAGATTAATGACTAAAATTACTGAAACACCTTGAATGTTTGAAACTCTTGTATTGTCTTGAGTATAATTAAGTAACATCCTTACCCTTGCTTTGCTTCTGTCTCCCCTTCTTGTATCACTCATTTGCTCTTGGATAATCTTTGAACATCTAAAATAATTGGACTAAGGGTAAAATTTAAGAGTTTGTGAGTGTTGGAGTTGGAGCCGCATCAGAATTTGAAGGTAGCAGAGTGAATGTTGACATGGAGTATGATGTGAATGTGATGTTTAGAATTTCAAAATATGTATTATAACATATAGTAGTATGCCTAAATTTCAGGCTCTTTGAAATCCGTACAATTTCTGTGGGATATCTTCAATCTGTTGGCTTTGAATTGATAGGTATAGCTAGATGCTTTTGTTAAAATAATTTTTTATGGTGATGACTTCAATGATTAGGGGGTAAAAGATATTGGCTAGTTGCTGAAGACCTAGTTCGTACAAAAGACTAATGGATTGTTTAGCTGAGATTTGTTAATTAAGCACAAGGGTATACCCTTTTTTTTTTTTTTCGGCTGGTTTTGTGTGCCCCATGGTTTGAATTTGCACATAGTATTATGATCAACAATGTTACTTCTCTATTATATAATATGATATTTGTGCTATGTCCTTTTGGAATGCTCACTCCTATTGGTGGACAAAAGTAATGCCCTGAATTATTTTAATTGATAGTTGTTTACAGTTGTCATTTGCTTAATTGTTTTCTTAATTACCTTGGTTTCTTTGGCGTGCGCTCCCCATGCAAAACACATTCTCATGCAACTGTTGCATCTCTTTGTGTGTTCTTGCAGACAGAATAAAACCGGAAGACGTTGGCTTGAAACCCGACATGCCGTATTTCCATACGAACGGATCTCAAAGAAAGCCAAGGATCACATACCTTCACATCTTTGAATGCGAAAAGTTCTCGGTACTTACGCACTTTGTGTTTATCCTCTTGCTGCTTTGGTTTCGTCATGAATAGTTGATAAGTGGTAGCATTGTTATGTTTGTTTGTTACAGATTGGAATATTTTGTTTGCCACCATCTGGGGTTATTCCTCTGCATAACCACCCGGGGATGACGGTTTTTAGCAAGCTTCTGTTCGGAACGATGCACATTAAGTCGTATGATTGGGTCGTTGACTTTCCTCCTGAAACCCCCACCACCTTCAAACCACCAGAAAGTGAGTGTATCCTCCTCTGCAATCTTATTTTTTTCTAATATATTTCTCCTTCCATTTGAACACATATGGTCGATTATCCGCATATCCATATATGTATTGAGATATATCGATCGAAGGATGTATCGAATTGTGACAATAACGGAGGAGATTATTTACTTTTATTATTCATATCTGTCCTTTCATGCATATTTGGTTGGAGGAGCAAAATAGATCAAATTTAGAATAGTCATGAGATAGAAAAGATATTATTAGAAGGTTTTGCCATAATGGTGGGAAACATAAGAAGGAATGCCATTATCAACTTGCATAATAATTGTTGGACAAAGACCAGACAGTATTCTCTGATTGCTAAAATCCCCAGTCATGAAGTTTCTGTGAAGTCATATAATAATATAAACATTTTCCTTAAACCTGAGTATCAATTATTACTTCCTCCATTTCAAATTATTTTTCACTTCCATTGATGTGCCTAGATACATTAATTTTCAGTGTACTTTAAAGAATAAAAAACAACAATTAATTTGAAACAGAGAAGGATGTGCAAAAATGCTACATTAATATAAAACTTCAGCCATCACATATTTGTACATGTGTTGCTTTACATAGCTTTTTAATAAAATAATTAACCATCAGAACAATAAAATGTTGTGTTGTAGAATAGTCAAATATGTCATAATTGAATAATCAAATTTCTTACAGTAACAAAACATGTGGAAAAACATTTTCCTAAACTTGTCTTATTACATGTGGAAAAAACAAGGTACCCTTTTTTTCATAGAGAAGAACAAGGACTAAGATGTTGGTGAATGTTGCAGCAATCTTTATTTCACGTGTTCCCTTATCCATCCACACAAAGAAAAAAAATGATGATTTTGAGTGAATTTATGCAGATGGAGGTAGCGAGATGCGGTTGGCTAAAGTGAAGGTAGACGCAGATTTCATAGCACCATGCAACCCTTCAATACTGTACCCTGCAGATGGAGGGAACATGCATTGCTTCACAGCAGTGACAGCTTGCGCAGTTTTAGATGTGCTTGGTCCTCCTTATTCTGATCCTGATGGCAGGCACTGCACTTATTACCATAATTATCCTTTTTCCAACTTTGAAGGTATCTCTATCTATCTTTCTTGCAACTTGCAATTTTTTAATTTGGAAAAAAAGGGAAAACAGAATCCATGTATGCCCTTAATTTGTACCACAATTCATGATAATACTATAGGAAGCGTTTGAGGTGAACACTTTATTCCTGATTATACTTGAAACGCTTCCAATACTATAACTTTATAACTTTTGATGGGATTTACGCAACCTTTAAGTTTTGCTAGAACAGCTGATTTCAAATTTGGTATATGTTTTCTTTTGTTGTCTTAATTTTGAGACTGAGAAAGTGAAAATAGATGACTTTATGAAAGGAATAATAGAAGCAAATAAAATCATATTTTCTTAATTTTCTTTAATTTTTTAATAAAAGCTTTAAAACATAAAAGGACCATGCTTGGAATTCTTTTTTTTGGAAACTTTTTTAATTATTATAAATTCTTAGAATTAAAAAATACTAAAAATGACAACAGAAAATAAAAAATATAAATTAAAGAGACTCTTCAAAAAGAAAGACAGAAGGTCTATTGCATATATGTTGTCCATTTCTGTATTGAACCAATTTTGGAATTTTCTATTTCTTTTTTCAGTAGAAGGATTATCCATACCAGAAGAGGAAAGAAGCTCTTATGAATGGCTACAAGAGAGGGATGACAAACTTGAAGACTTAGAAGTAGTTGGCAAAATGTATAATGGCCCAAAAATTGTGGAGAGTTAACATCTCATTCTGTCCCCCCAAAATGCAACCACCACCACCAACAACCTCTTCCAATGTTCATGTGATGGGGGTGTTGGAGGAATTGCTGTTGATGCTTCAAATATGGACACAACACACACACAAAAGAAAAAAAAAGCAACTTTATTTTCTATATACCAACCTTGGAGGATTTGTGTCCACCACTAGAGACAAAAAAACTTGATCACCTTCTTCTATGTTGTTTTTCACCTTTTTTTTTAGTATTTTTTTAATTTCTTCATAATTATTATGGAACAATATAAGGCACTCGGTTGATTAGTGCTGTAATTTTCAGTCTTATATGATAGTTTTTTTAGTGTACATACCATGGAACAGAAAAGGATAAAGGGGAAGGTGCAATGCAAATTTGAGCCTCTTTTAGTGGTTATTTCATTCATAGCAATTTATTTACTTTCGAGAGATACAAATACATTATATTTGATTCAGGAAAATTAGCTTCTACTAAGATGGGAATATATATTGGAAAACATGTTTTAGTATTTTTAGCTATTAATCTTTTTAAAGATTAATGTGACATTGAAAACAATTCTTATATATTGTCTCAGAAGCTGGTAGTAATAAATATCATTTCAACAAAGTTTCTCTTTCTCTGACTTGTTTGATTGTTTTGATGTAATTCCAAATTTCTAATAATGGAAACCAAGCTTTCAACGAACTGTCACCATTCACCTTTTCCCCCACCCTAGGGATAACAACTTTCACTAGTCATATCTATATTTGATTTTTCAGGTGGCAAAAAAGGGGTAAGTTAAATTTTTGCTCTTATTTTGTATACACTTAATAATAATATGATAAAAAAATATTGATCATCTAAAATTTCTTATTGCATATATGGTATAGTGACTTCGTAGAGTCTATGTTAGTAATTATTTGCGTCTTGTCGAATACTATATATATTGATCAAAATATTTTTTAATGTTTTGAAAACTAGATAATGATAATATTTTTATGTATGTCAAATTATATTTCCGTATTTTATTATTTTTTAGTTTGTAAAATTTAGAAAAAAATGTATTGAGTGCGTTAAAGAAATATGGATGGAAGTTATTTTTTGAGTACAACAATAATGGTTTAGATAAATTAAAATCTAAAAGAAAAAAGAATGGCAATGTGAAATTATTAAGTAAGATATTGATAAAAATAGATAAAAAAATGTGAATAGCAGATTAAATAGGTCATGTCATCAGAAAGAAAAAGAAAGTGTGGTGTGTATTATTATTATTTTTACACCTGGAACACACAACAAGACAAGACCAGCTTCTCATACATGATTCTAGAAGATAGTATCCATATCCATATCTTTTTAATGTGATTATGATCTAACTTCTTAATCTTCTGTCACCCCCTTTATGAGCCACGTGTATATGTTACAAATTTTTTCTACCAACGAATATATATATGCATGCTACAACACTTTTAAGTTATCGATAAAGAAAAACAAAAAAATTATATAAAGGTTTTTCAAGTGGTATTTGGCGAAGGAAAAAAAGAAAAATAATACATACTGCTGCATGCATGGTGCATGATGAATAATGCATGTGTAGTGAGGCAGTGACGGTGACAGCTTATTTTTTATCACCGAATTCAATAATAGAACCAAATAACATTGCTAAAAATATTGAATATGTTGGGTTAGTTCTAGAAAATACTGCTGCATAAAACTAATCATTTTTATATTATATATTTATTGATTATATATATGTTATCCTAATTTAGTTATTAGATTAATAAAATATGAAAAATATAATTTTGTTTACATTATATATATGGAAAGTATGCAGACTCTTGGTCCTATATAGGGATGAAGGGATGTCATAATGTCATATATATCTTACATGATTCGTGATATGATTTACAATCACGAGGTTAGTTAAAATTCATAAGTTTAACAGAGAATTTAAATACATTTATAATTAATGAAGTTCGTTGAAGCCCAAAAAAGCAAATGAAGTGTCCGATACGAAGAAAGTTAGTTGATATAGGACATAATTTTATTGCATATACTTAAAATAAGAAGAATATATATATATATATATATATATATATATATATATATATTTAAGTGTCTTTATGGCTTTATTTGAACGAAATCATGTTTA
>JASCZI010241714.1:31181-63645 GCA_036250425.1 Stylosanthes scabra
CTCCCATATGTCTAAGCCCAAAGAAGCGATAAACAAGCTGAAAACAAAAAACATAGAGTTTCTTGTTTCTTCTCATATGCTTGTTTCTTGGTCTTAAAAAAAAAATTATTTTAGAATCACATGTGCTAGTACAAGTGGTAAATTGTTTGGGTTGATTAAGTGTCTAGTCTTGAGTTCGAAACTTGGGACAACATATATGTAGAAGGAGATGTGGCCACATTAAACCCCCAAAAAAGCACTTAATAAGGCGTAAAGGGATTTGTATGTTCTCATATTTCTTAATAATAATAATAAAGGAAATTCAACAGGACCAACATTTTTTGAGTTAAAAAATAGAAGAATTGACTAATGTTGATTTAAATATAAGGTAAAATAAAGAAAAAGTGTTAGTCACCTAAATTTTCTCTTTAGTATATCCAATTTAATGTATCTATTTTCAAAAATAAAAAACCAATGTTGTTATGTGCAGTGATTTCTCTCTTATATTAGATAAAAAAAATATCGGATTTGATAAGCATAAGCCAGAATGTTAAAAGATACAAACACAAATTCTTGATCTTTATAGTACCAAACCAACCTTAGTGTCTTATCACTATAAAATTATTTTCAAACCACAACTCTATATGGATTATGGAAAATGAATAGCATTGAATAGCACAATAGTAGTCCATTTTGAATTATTCATATAAATTTTGAAAAAAATGATATTACAATTTTTTTTAAACAAAATTACCTTTAGTTAAATTCTCAACCTTACTTCTAATGCACCACATTCAAAACCAGGGTTATCATTCAAACAAAAAACAATGTGCAAAACTATAAATCTTTATGCACTTACAATCCTTGTACTCTCAATAGATTAACAATGTGACTAACATACTAATACATAGTAACAAAGATTTGGACCAAAATATACACATCGATGAAGGAAATATTAATCTCCTAAGCAATCTCTTAAAGGAAGAAAAGCACCATAACTTACTTCCAATTAAGCATTTGACATGCTTTTCTTTTTAAACATGCAAGACAGTGAGCATGGAAGGTGCATGATCAAGTGATCAACTGTTTGGAGCATTGTCCTATGCTGTATATGGAATCTTCAAGGCCATTCTTTGAGCAAGCCAAGGCCTTTCGGGATCCGGGTCGATGAAATGATGCATGAGGAACTGCTCTGCTTCTTCATCCAACAATTCTCTACACCACGTTACCCGTCTCGATGGACAGCAACCAGGTCCAAAACACCTGCAGTATACATGTGAGTCGTTTTAGTCTCTGCATTATAAAGTTCAACTTTTGGTTGCCAATGTAGCAAAATGCAAGTCATATTAATCCTGAACTTCATTCATGATTCATGGTTGTGTTCTCATTGATTTGTTGTGTTATATGATAGCACTGAATGAAGAACATGTTCAAATTTAGTTTCTAAAGTTTCCAGAAGTTTGAACTTATTTTTCATGAATGTCACCATAATAACGGAACAAAAAACAAAAATTGATACAGGGACTAAAATGAATATCTCCTCAAAGTAAGGCCAAATAGGGGATTATAAGATACCCTCTAAATGTACTCCCGCAGCAAGTAAATCTTCGGTTAACAAAAACATTAATTATTTTAAGAGGGTATGTAATCTGCAAGAGATACCTGTATTCATAAAAGCAAGCACTTCTCTCGTTTTCAACTTTTCCCCAGTTATCCCAACCAACATGCCTTATACATTGATCCATGTAAGTGTATGCAAAGACCACCCTTCCGAAAGGGCCCCATGGCCGTCCAAGACATGCATATGATTTTTCCCCATTACCTGTGATAACACATCTGCATAGGCACAAGAGACATCAGCACATCGCTAATACATAACGAGGTGAAGTAGTTACAGTATCGTTGACACAGGTAAGGCAAACAACATGATACAAAGCAGAGGAACACATAATTGAACAGGGTGCAGCTACGTTGATTTAAAGAAACAAATGAGCCAGTATCGAATCCCAAGGAATTATATGAGATTCTAATACATAATTCAGGTTAAGGTAATCTTAATTGTCCACTCACAATCCCCACCAATTACTTATAACTTAGTTTTCTAAATTGCATCAACTTAAACTATTCACACCTTGGTTATATACTTATTTACTTATTAATATTCAATATCACCTAACATATAAAGCCTTATTAGCATAAAGAACTAGCATGTTTATGTATTCACAATTTGCCTCACGCCTATACATTTTCAAAATCATGCAAAAATGTCTGTGATATCTAGAACTTGGTGAAATCAAAACTCAAACTGCAATTTTATAAGGGTGATCTTCATTAAACTCTAGTAGAATGCGGCTAAACTAAGAACCATTCAGTTATTGTACACTTCTCTGCCCCTAACAAGAATGACGAGCACATATCAGTTACACACCTCAAGAATACATAGCCAGTTGTTTCCAGTGAAGACTTTCGGCTCTGTGCAGTTATGAACCCTTCAGACTTGCAGTGGATATGACAGTGTTCCAGAAGAGCAGTGCTATTGCCAAAGATAAAGTCGACACTACCTTCAATATAGCAATCTTTCAAATAATTTTTTCCATAATGTAAGTACAGCGTGTCCTGCACCAATTTAATGAATGCATGAATTGAAGATTAGACCAACCAATCTGCTAATCATCACATCAAGATACAATTTGGTGACAATCATAACTTAAACAAAGAATTCATCCATCAAGACAATACACATTAATCAATCCATCCTTGAATCAGAAGCAAAGATGAATTCTCAAAGCTTTTAATGTAATTCAACTACAGTATATTGACCTACCTGCCATCCAAGGAACCTGCAATTGTAGAAGGCACATCGATCTGCTGTTACTCTAATTGCCACTGCTTGCCCTGAACCCTACCAGAAGAAGGAAAAGTCATAATCAGTACAAAATAACTTTAGAAAAAAAGCTTGACAAGATGCAAATCTCAAATTTTGGATAAAAGTATGACACAATAATATCAGATCATATGATGAAGTTTATGATTTGGGGTTTAATTCGGACATTAACACCTTATGGTGTTACCTGATCTATGTGGATCAGACTTTACCTAGTGGAACAAACACTAGTCACCATTGCTAATGAATTTACAACAATATCTTTCCCTATTAGCAAACTCGGCCTATGTTTTACATAGGCGGTCCCAAGCCCAGAATAAGGAGGATTGTTTGGCCTGTGACAGCCAACTTAAAATAGTGTCGCATCCCCATACATGGCCATAGCGCAATGACGTCTTTGGAACCATGTAGGGTTGTGTTAGGCCTGCGACAACCAACATAAAACCGTGTCGTATCTCAATTAATGGACATGACATAATGACGCCTTTGATCCATGTAACCGACCCCACCTAGTGGGAAAAGGCTTAGCTGATGATGATCTTTTCCTAGTAGCAAAATATGTCAATTCATCCTTATGAAGAAAAAACGATTCCTATTAAAGAAATTTGTATAAAAACATGCAATTGTGCTCATTTACCAGATTCAATGGTTTTCAAGAAGCATTACCTGAGGGGAAGAATTCTCAAAAGTAATATTCTCAGCAATGAAGTCTTCCCCTTCTACAATTACAGTTCCACAACCAAATGTACCAGTCCCTATAACCCTAGCAGGCTGCAACAAAATCCACCAATTAAACAAGAACATTTTTTTAATTTTTTTACAGATAACGAATTAGAGCAAATGAGGAACTTACTTGATGGTGATCGATCTTGGAGGCAGTGTTGTTCCAAGTAAGAATAGTATCCTCGGGATTGAGGCCAGCAAGAGTGATGAAATTCTTCGTCTTAGGAACATAAAGAGGCTGACGGTAGATTCCCGGCGACACGCGAATCACCGTCCGGCGAGTGTTGCTGAGAGGGACGGCGTCGATGGCGTCCTGCACGGTTTGGAAGTCGCCCGTTCCGTCTTGCGACACCATGAAGGTGATGCAAGCCGCCATTGTTATTGTTGTTGTGAGATTCGATTTCAGTATCGGTGGCGGTGGCGGTGGCGGTGCTAAGGAGAGGGAGGCGTCATATCGGTGCAGCAAACGGATTGAAATGAATTAATACTTGCAAACAACTGAAACTGATTATCAGTTCCGAAAAATTCTAAATCAGTTACGTTAGTCTCGAACTAAAATTAATTAGGTGAATGCTACGGTATCTTTTTTTGAGAGGGTAATTTACGTAAGAAAATTATTTATTGAGTTAATTGTGAACCAATAAGCTGGAGAGGGTAAATTACCTTCTTAAAAAGAGAGGGTACCGTAGCATTCACCAATTAATTATGCTTTAGTTTCTAATCTTTGTTTCTTAAATTAAATTAGTCTCTAATATTTTTTATCGAGTGAACTAAAAAAAACAACATGAAAGATTTGAATGACAAAAATACTCATGAAAATTTTAAATTATGACAAAAATATATATAAAAGATTCAAATAATAAAAATATCCTTAAAAGATTCAAAATTATGACAAAAATATATAGTTAACTAAGCATTAGCATTAATCAGAAACTGTTCTTGAGTATTTTTGTCACAATTTTTAATTTTTTATGAGTAATTTTGTCCTTCAAATTTTTCATGATTATTTTTATTTATTTTTAAATCTCTCATGGTTATTAAGATAATTAATTTTAATTAAAATTAATATATTAAATTTAAAATTTCTTAGAAATCAAAATGAGTACTCAAAATACTAACTAAACATTTTATCCAGAAATGGTATACTATACATTTTTAGTGAAGTTTTAGTATTTTACCAACTCAATTAATTTAATTCATAAAAGATTTTATAGATGTAATATTATTTTGAGTAAATTACCAACGAGGCCCTTGATAATCACCTAAAAAATCAAGACGCCCCCTGATAAACAAATACCCTCGACCCGGCTCCTGACAATTATCTTCGTTAGACAGCAAAGCCCTTCTGTCAATTGTGTTAGTGAAACGTTAATGGGGTTTACTTATGTGTCACATAAACAAGATGATATGGAGATGTTGTCACTATGACGTTGTTGTAAGTGAAAACGGGCTCAATCCGGCCCTCCACAAATAAAGCAAACGACATCGTTTGCATTTGAGAGAGGGAGAAAAATGAAAACCCCCTTCTCCCTTTGTCACAATCACTCTTTACTCTTCTCTCTAATTACAAAGCCCTATCGTTACCAACCCCCTTCTCTCCATTGACGACGGTTGATCACGTAGAAGACGGAGGCGGTGACGGTCGACTGACAACTGATTAACGGCGTTGTGACTGACATATTTCCCTACCTTTCACTTTCACTGTTGTTGAGATTTACTTGTGTCTTCCTTTTTGTGGCTTGAAGGTATTTGTTTATTATTTTCAATGTTAGTGATAACCCCATTGTTAATTGTTTAAAGCTTCGAAATGTGTGTGTTAATATTGGGAAAAAGTTGTTATATGTTATTGAACTCGAAACCCTAAAAGTGTCTTTACATGAAACATTTTTTTTTGTAATTAAAGATAATGAACTTTTGAAAATGTAGATTGCATGTTCTGGACAAATAAATTATTGATTGATAAATAATGAGTTAAATTTTTTTTTTGGGCTATTCTTGTTGTAGATGGATAAATTTGCTATTCATGTGTTGAATGTTAGTGGGAGGTTTGAGACAGATGAAAATGGTGTTCTAAAATACATAGATAAAGTGAAACAAAGCTTTGCTGCATTAGATGTTGAATTCCTGAACATATCTGACTTAGAAGCCGTGGCGAAGACATTGGGTTACCCAAGCTATACTGCTATGCAATGGTTAGATTTTACTGCTGCTAATTTAGAATTTGGGCTTAGACAAATTAAGAAAATTGTGATATTAATGAGCTTAGGACTATGTTATTATTCTCAAAGCAAATAAAGCATATTTAGGACTATGCTATGCTATAATGATAGGTAAATATTTTAAGTACCCATAGAACTAATCATAAGACACTTGTAGATGTAACTAACAAAGGGTATCATCTAACTTGTGATAGAATAGTAAACTGAAATGGTGTGGATGAACCCCTATGTGAAAATAGAGTGTGTTATTTTTAGCAATGTAATTAAAATTCATGAAAATGCATGTTCTTAAAATACTAAGCATACAACTTTGTGTAAGATACCATTGGATGTAATACAATTTCTGCTTAAATTCTCAATAATATCAATAATTTTTTCAATACAAGTACACCAAAAGGTTTATCCAGACATGCACAGAAAACATGAAACTAATTGAAACAACATAATATGTAGCTCAAAAAATATGTTATAACTTGTGAGCTTCATACACATAGCTACTTAACTACACCTATTGCATCTTTCAGCAAAAGAGTTTTGTTCTGCAGAGTTGCAGACAATAACTAAATCTTGATCACATTTACTTCATGGCATGTCTTAAGTAAGAAAACAAGTTACTTTTTCGGTAATCTTTCAGTTTCTAACTTCATGGCTTTGAGAGATGCTTGAAGCTATCTTCATGTTCTTCTCTTCAATTTCTTATTTTGCCAAGGATTCTGCTTTCTTTAAGGCCTCATAAAATACATTGACCTCAACTAAATTTTCCACATGTTCTAACAATTATACATGTGCTGCGAGACTGCTTTTATGCCAGAATTATTTGGGACCGCCTTTTTCCAAATCACCTTCGGCAGAGTTTCTTCCTTTGTCCATTGAAAGATTGACTCATTAGCAATCTAGAGAAAAGAGATGATTGCCTCCAGAATCTTAGTTGGAATCATACACTTAAAGAGGGAAACTCTGATTGACCTCTCCCTTGGCCTCCACATCTTTGATGCTCCTCATCCGGATATTAATCTTGCCCTTCTTGCTGATAGCGCTAGTATTATTAGAATGATGAATTTGTACTTCTTTTTGTTCTTTGGGGCCCTTGACCCCCTTTTCTCACAAAAAAAAAATTCCACCTGTTCTGAGAAAGAGAAGAATGCTGCACTTAACAAATCTTCCTTTGCAATTCATGCTTGTGGGAGATGAGATGAAGATGATGAATTAGGGTATGCTAATTTCTGCAATTGCACAAGGATTGAACGAAATATGGTTCATGTCTCCAAGGAAAAAGATAAAAATGGTTTTCAATAAAATTTATAAGGGGCTTTTCACTTATACACTCTTTGAATCCTATTTGTCACTTAACCGCCACGTCATACATTAACGTGACATGTTTGCTTGCTCCGTCAAGCCAACATTAAAAACTACTGGCGGAGGATGTTTTTGTCAAACGTTCATAAATTACAGGGGTCGGCTTGTGTCTTTTTTTTTGTTAGGGGCCTCGTAATCCAGTGAGTATTTTGTGAGGGGCCGGGTAGTCACCGCACTCTATTGTTTTAAATGAGTAGAATTTGAATTTATCTAAAGTCAGCTAGTTAACTACTCATGAACTAACTCGATTATATATACATTATAATTATTTATATTAATATATATTTTATACTTTTAATTTACAATAATAACAATATATAATTTTACATGGCTCATGAGTGGGAAATTTTTTATGGAACTTAAATTTTACAAATAAACTTAACTATTAATAAATTAATCCGTAAAAAGAATAAAAAAAATTAAATAAAATCTCAACTCAACTCAGCTTACTTCCCTGTATCGGTCACGATCCAAAAGACGGGACTTTAATTTTTGGGACATTGCTATACAAAAGTACAAAAGATAGAAATGAATCTACTCAAATTTTTAACTCAATTAATAATATAAAGTGTGATATCAAATTAGTCAACAAAATATAGGTAGTAAATGATTATATTAATTAGACACAAAAAAATGATTATATTAATTAATAAATAATAACACCATCCATGTGAATCAAGTGGTCAAACGCAGCCCCTCATCGTGGACAACTAATAATTCAATTATTCAAACAAAGCATTATACTAAAGTTATTTGTATAAAATTATATAATTGAATTCTAAGAAACACTATTAAGTATTTATTAAATTAACTGTTAATAAATATATTAAAAATATAATACTAGATATATCATTATACACATCTATACATATTATTTAGCAATATTTATATTTTTCGTGTTGCTAAATAATATGTAAGAATTTTTACAATGATACACATAAATTAATTCTATTAGAAATAATAAATTATCCTTCTTAAAAAAAATTACTCAAGCCGTCGAGCGTAAGTAAAATATTAAAATTAAATTCCCTAAAAATAATATTCTATCTTATCATGTTGCTCTGGCCATGTATAAAAAGGCCACACCCTGAATAAGTCTGAAAGCCACACAATACATTTCCATTGACTCTCTTGATCTTCTTTACTTCAATAATGTTTTTCTTTTGCTAGCTATATCCTCTCTATATATAGCCCATTATTTTTAATATAACATTATAATATAATAGGAAAATATGAGCAAGTACTTGGTGATATTATTATGTGTTGTATGTGCTTGTGAGATTGTTAATGGATCTATCACCAAGAAGGAGAAAGATGAAATTAGGGTCTTTGAATTAAAGAAGGGTGACCTTACTTTGAAGGTCACTAACTGGGGTGCCACACTTATTTCCTTAATTCTTCCTGATAAATATGGTATGCTTATTCTATCTTCAAGGCTTCTTAATTATTCTTTCAAATCCTTTCATTTTCACTAATACTTCATTTTTCTTTTCCTAAAATATTGTTTCTTTCAGGAAAGTTGGGAGACATTGTTCTTGGATATGATTCTCCTGAGGCATACACTGTAGGTCTAATTTTTTTTTTAAAAAAAAAAATTAAAAGATTAAATTATTTTTTATTGAGTAAAATGTCTGTTATTTGTAAAGATATGTATGTTTTATTTTTCTAAAATATTTTAATTTTTTTAGAATTTTATATAAGATCTGAAAGTGTGTGTTTTGGTTTTCCCAAAAAGAGCTAAGCCTAAAGATTTCTCTGCCTTCTCCCTTTGTATTGTTGTTAAGAAACTAGAATATCTAAACAATTTGGAGTGTGACAAACATGTGAACATGTGATAGCTAAGATTTGTACTGTAGTTTACATTTGTCCCCTATCCCCTTAGTTTTGTTGCCGGCTTACTTTCTTGTCGCATGATGCTCTGTTAGTGTTACTATATTAGAGAGTGATCGTCAAATTAGTCCTTAAAAAATAATTGATAAATTAAGAGATTAATGGTCAAATTAATTTCTATTAATGCTACATATGATTGATTACTAACAAAATTTATTAATAAAGTGATAGAAAGACGAATGTGATTAATTTTTAATTTTCTAAAGATCAAGAAGTAAATGTTAAATTTGTAGAATGATACACAATATTTTGGAGCTACCGTTGGGAGGGTTGCTAACAGAATTAGAGGAGCTGAGTTTACATTAAATGGAATCCATTACAAATTAATTGCTAATGAAGGAAACAACACACTTCATGGTGGACCAAGAGGATTTAGTGATGTGCTTTGGAAAGTGGTTGAGTATCAAAAAGATGGTGATACACCCAAAATCAAATTCAGCTACCATAGTTTTGATGGTGAAGAAGGTAAATTCTGTATATACATGTACACTACTTTATACTTTCATATTTTAATTAACTGTTAAGAATTGTTAAATAATTTAATATATTTGACTAAATTGTAATATATATTGATATCTTAACTTATGTTGAAATTTGTGTGTTCAGGATTTCCAGGTGACCTATTTGTAACGGTGACATACATTCTCGCTGAAAAATCCACTTTAGGCATAATAATGAAAGCAAAAGCCCTAAACAAACCAACACCGGTTAACCTAGTTAACCATGCATATTGGAACCTAGGAAACCATAACAGCGGCAACATCCTTAATCAAATCGTTCAAATCTTCTCATCGGAATTCACCCCATTCGATGACCAGGCAATTCCCACCGGAAACTTCTCCTCCGTCAAAGGAACCCCCTACGATTTTCTTAAGCCACAAGTTGTTGGTTCTAGGATCAACCAGTTAGCCAAAACCAATGGCTATAACATAAACTATGTTCTTAATAAGAATCATGTTAGAGATATAACTGTTTATGTGCCGAACCATGCTCACGACGAGATTAGGGATGCGGCCATAGTTATGGATAAGAGATCAGGGAGAGTGATGAAGATAGCGACGAATCAACCGGGTTTGCAATTCTACACCGCGAATTATGTGAAGAATGAGAAGGGCAAAGACGGGTTTGTGTATCAACCGCGATCGGCGTTGTGTTTGGAGACTCAAGCTTTCCCTGATTCCGTTAACCATCCCAATTTTCCGTCAACTATTGTGACGCCGGAAAAGCCTTACAAACATCTCGTGTTCTTCAAATTCTCCACTGATGCTCCACATGGGTTTTAACAGTAGTTGTTATAATTAAGAACAACTTCACATTCTTCATTCATGTATGTCTGTTTATTGAAGATCATTCATGGATATTTATAATAAGAAGTTGTATGTTGTTGTTGATTATTATGTGTTATTACCAACATATATAACACTTTGAATGTGCTACTTTAGCTATTATTGTCTAAAGCTTTGAAGTAACTAAAATTAAATTAGAGTGTGTTTGGAGAGTTCACTATTGATACTTACGATAAGTGAAGTAATTTAAAATTGAAATTCGTATTAGAATTGATGGACAAAATAAAATTCGGAGAAACATAGTATCACTTTAATGAAAAACGAATAACATTTTGTCACTTGTATAATTATCTTGATAGAATAATTCAAAATAATATAAAACATAAGAAAAATGATTGGTAGAATAGTTATCCGAAAAAAAAATTGTTTTGCTAAATGCTAACCAATCTGTTATGAGTAGTTGAGACTTGAGAGACACTTAATTTTTAGTAGAGGATTTGAGTGAAACTCCCTAGGTGTAATAAACAGAATTGTTTTATAAAATCCTAATTCAATAATGTGGAAAAAAAAGAAGAAGTTAAGAGTGGCTGCTAAAGAAGATTATGATGCAGGAAGAAAACTGTAAGTGCAGAATGGAAAGGAATATTATTGAATATGAATTCAAGTGCTCTGTTTCTGTACAATATAGTAGACTGAGTTATATTAAGATGGCCAAGTCAAATAACTAACATAACAGAAAACAGTTATATTAAGTAAAGGGAATATCTATAGCAAAAATATTAAGTTTTATAAAAAACAAATTGGATAAATTACTGTTTCGATGGGTGAAATGTGACATTTAAACCATTCTATTTTAATCCCATAAAGTTTCAGTTAAACTCAATCAATTCCTACCATTAAAGGTTGGACCTAGCATGGTAATTTGTTTGGTAATTAATTACTTTACTCATACATTTAAAAACTTCATATGACAAACTTTATCATTTCATCTCCTCTTCTTATTTTTGAAATGAAGAAAACACTTGAAATTATAACAATTTATCATTGTCGCGCGAGGATCGAACTACGAAAGTCTCTGTTACTGCTCGTAAGTGGTTTGACCTTACCTGCATAATAATTTAAGGTTACATTAGCTCGTCAAGACGGATAGAGAAACGACCATATCATCAACCGTTAAATTTCCATCAAACTTTTAATAATAGAACTTTATTGACTCCAATTGAATTTTTTTGAATCTAAGTTAAAATGTTTTAAACGTTATGGATTAAAATAGAATTTGCTCCAAACATTAAACACTAAAACAATACTTTACAAAAAAATTTTCTTAACATTTACTGTTAATTGGGTTTAATTACAAAATTAATTAAACAAAATATAGAAACTTAATTATAAATTTAGTAAAATTATAAAAACAAGCAGAATAATTATTTAATTTTTTCAAAATACTATTCGTACACAAAATAATTATTAAATTAATTATTTTGTATTTGCATATAAATACAAGTATTGTTCAAATAATTTTTAATATTTATTATATATAAAATTATATATTTAAATTTTTAAAAAATATTTATTGAGTTAATTATAAATTATGGTTAAAAATGATAAATTAATCTTAAAAAAAGATAATGGAGTGTAAATAAAATATTAAAATTAAATTTACCACCCTAAAAATAATATTATATCTTATCATTCATGTTGTTCTGCCTATGTATAAAGGCCACAGTCTGAATAAGTCTGAAAGCGCCACACACACCCATTTTACATTCACTCGATCTCCATCTTCTCTACTTCAATAATGTTCTTCTTTTGCTAGCTAGCTATATTGTCACCAAAAAAAAAAAGCTAGCTATATCCCCCTCTCTCTCTCTCTACATATATAGCCCATTATATATTATTAATATAACATTATTATAATATAAAAGGAAAATATGAGAAAGTTCTTATCAGTGACATTATTATGTGTTGTATGTGCTTATGGGTTTGTTAATGGATCTATCATCAAGAAGGAGAAAGATGAAATTAGGGTCTTTGAATTAAAGAAGGGTGACCTTACTTTGAAGGTCACTAACTGGGGTGCCACACTTGTTTCCTTAGTTCTTCCTGATAAATATGGTATTCTTAATTATTATTCTATCTTCCAGGCTTCTTCTGATTAATTATTCTTTCAAATTCTTTAATTTTCACTAATATTTTATTTTTCTTTTCCTGAAATATTGTTTCTTTCAGGAAAGTTGGGAGATATTGTTCTTGGATATGATTCTCCTGAGGCATACACTGTAAGTCTAATTTTCTTTCTATTATTTCTTTCTTTGGTTATATAATTTCTGTGTTGTTTGATTTACAAAAAAATATTTTATATTTTTATTTTTAATATTATGTTTACTTTGTTCATTTTGTAAATTTCTGAATATAAATAACACTACTGAAAGTGTGCTTTTCCCAGAAAGAACAGGCCTACAGATTTCTCAGTTTTCTTCCTTTAGCTTTTCATCATTTCCTCTGGAGATTGTTTTGTTTTTAATAATAAACTAGAATATCTAAATTATTTTAGTGATGGCAAAAACTAATAATTTTATTTAGATTTAACAAAATATTAAATAATGCAAGCACAAGATGCACATGTTTTTTTTTTAGGAGTAGCCACACACATAATTAAGTATTCAATTATTGTAAAATATTAAAATAATAATTGATAATTGATTTTGTTAAGATTTGTACTATGGTTTACATTTGTCGCCATCTTAGTTTCTTGCCACATGCTCTGTTACTACATACAAATAGAATAGTTAGTTGACAACCAACACTTCAATTACTGGCAAATACTTTCACGTGGTACAATAATTGCATATAATAATGTTCTATTTTGTACATATATTCTCTTTTTTTTTTTCTTTTCAAGATCTCGAATTAAAATACTAAAAGAAAATTAGAGAGGCAATATGATTTATTATTTTAAATATTGCTGGCCTTATTTTAACTTACTATTTTTTTTTTTCTTATCTAGCATTGTAAATTTTTGGGTCCACTTTTTGCCATTATGATGTATGTTACTGGATCCAGCTAAAGATCCTTATTTTTGGGTCCACTTTTTTCCTATCTGGATCGAAAATAGTGATGCTCAAATTGTTAGCTATATTTTATTTTCACGCACAAACCGGTCGAGAATTATTTCTCGACCAATTGGTCGGGAGATACTTTGGAAAATCAAAAAAAAATCTATGTTGAAAATGAATAAGTAAATGGTTAATTTGCAGAATGACACAACATATTTTGGAGCTACCGTTGGGAGGGTTGCTAACAGAATTGGAGGAGCTGAGTTTACATTAAATGGAATCCATTACAAATTAATTGCTAATGAAGGAAACAACACACTTCATGGTGGACCAAGAGGATTTAGTGATGTGCTTTGGAAAGTGGTAAACTATCAAAGACATGGTGATACACCAAAAATCAAATTTACCTACCATAGTTTTGATGGCGAAGAAGGTACGTAAACCTGTGATTAGGTATATGTCTATTTTGTTTAATCAAATCATTTATTTCTATGCTAAATAATATAAAATAAGCTTCTAGTTAACATCAAATGAAAACCGTGACGTATTTGAAATGCATCGTATGATTCCGTTCAATATTTAAACTTAATTTATGTTTCAGGATTTCCGGGTGATCTATTGGTAAGTGTGACTTACATCCTCACTGAAAAATCCACCTTGGGTATAATAATGAAAGCAAAAGCCCTTAACAAAGCAACACCAGTTAACCTAGTTAACCATGCATATTGGAACCTAGGAAACCACAACAGCGGCAACATCCTTAACCAACTTGTTCAAATCTTCGCATCGGAATTCACTCCGGTCGATGACAACCTCGTCCCTACCGGAAACTTCTCCTCCGTCAAAGGAACCCCGTATGATTTCCTTAAGCCACAAGTTGTTGGCTCTAGGATCGACCAGTTACTCGAAACCAATGGCTACGACATAAACTATGTTCTCGATAAGAATAATGTTAAAGATATAATCATTAATGTGCCGCATAAAATAAAGAAACATGACGATGAGATTAGGATTGCGGCTATAGTTATGGATAAGAGTTCAGGGAGAGTGATGGAGATTGCGACGAATCAACCGGGTTTGCAATTCTACACCGCGAATTCTGTGAAGAATGAGAAGGGCAAAGAGGGGTATGTGTATCAACCGCGATCGGCGTTGTGCTTGGAGACTCAAGCTTTCCCTGATTCCGTTAACCATCCCAATTTTCCGTCAACTATTGTGACGCCGGAAAAGCCTTACAAGCATATTGTGTTCTTCAAATTCTCCACTGATGATGATGCTCCACGTGGTTTTTCACAGTTGTCATTATAATTAAGAACAACTTCAAATTCTTCATCAATGTTTGTATATGTATGTGTGTTTATTCAAGAAAATTTATTCATGGATATTTATAATAAGAGGTTGTATGTTGTTATTAAATTTTTTTTAGGGACTATATGTTGTTATTAATTATTATAACTATCTACATCTGTGAAGTAACTAAAATAAATTAGAGTGCTTTTGAAATTCACTTTTGGTATTTATGAGTAATAAACTGATTTAGAATTAAAATTTATATTGAAATTTATCTATAGATGAAATAAAACCGATCTCATTGTAAACAGACGCGGTATTATTTTGGTGAAACATTAATATCATTTTGTCACTTGTATAATTATTTTGATAGAATAATTAAAAATAATATAAAATATAAGGCAAAATAAATGTTTGGTAGAAAAGTTATCCGGTAAGTAAAAATTGTTTTGCTAAATGCTAATCGATCTGTTATGAACATTAGAGATAGATTTAGTTAGGAGACTAATAGAGAATCAATGAGTGTAATTAGGGAAATAATAAGTGGTAAAAGAAGAGAGAGAAAAAAATATTAAATGATATTGTCTCCCTAATATTGACGACCAAGACTTTCTCTTTTTTGTATTTGTAATTTATTGACTCCGCCTGTACCTCTTTGATAGCGATGTCGAAGGAGTTAATATAAGCGGTTGAACTTTACTCTCTTGTGTTTGGGTTGAGTTGTTTTATACATACCGATCTAAAAAAGTTGATCTGTTATAAGTAGTTGAGAGATAATTTTTAGAGAGGATTTGAGTGAAACTCTCTCGGTGTAATAAACAGCTAGAATTTTTTTAATTTTTTTTTATAAAATCCTAATTCAGTAAAGAGTGGGTGCTAAAGACGGGGATGATGCAGAAAAACTTGAAGTGCAGTAGTTGACATTGGAAAGAAACAGAGAATATGGAATTCAATGGAAAAATATTATTGAATATGATGTCAAGTGCTCTGTTTTTCTGTACAATATACAAGACTGAGTTATATTAAGATTGCCAAGTCAAATAACTAACATAACAGAAAACAGTTACTTGACAGCTAAGTAATGTTCACTAGTCTGAAGCATCACAAAGAATATATAGTCCCCTGAGGATGAAGCCAACGGTATAAGTACGAATACAATTATGCTAGGGAGTCCATAATCACACATACATGCCCTAAATAAAATAATAATAATTATTATTATTATTATATGTTCTGATTTTGGTGGATATATATGAAGATATGGCAACAACAAGTTCTAGTAACAAAGGATCAAAGGGTGGATTAGCCATGAATAATTGGAGAAGAAATTCATCATCATCGGAAAGAAAGAAGAAAGGTGGTGGCGAAGGCGATGAACATGGTTTAGGGTTTAAAAGAAAACTCAGATTTTGGTTTGGTTGCATGGCACTCAGATGTCTCTCCATTTTCCCAATTTGCCATTCTAATAAAATATTAAATATAAATATAATAAATAAAATAATATAAGCCATAAAAAAGATAAATATTCTTATCGATGACTTCAGACTCATTTGACCTATTTAAAATGAGATAGAAAGTAATTAGGTGACATAATTATGCTAATATGAAAATATTAATTTTGATCCTTAATATTTAAGTTAAAAAATAAGGTAAAGTGTATTTTTTGTCGTCAACATTTGTGAAAATTTTCAAAATATCCATAACATTTAATTTGATTCGATTTTACCCCTAACGTTTTTTGATATTTTCAAATCTATATTTTTTTATAGTCAACATATATTTAAGATTTTTTTTTTAATTTTACCGTTTTTTATATATCATCCACCGCCAACAATTCCTACCAAATGTGAAAATTTGATGAGCATTTGTAGAGGTCATGGCGGTGACATTGACGTCAACGTGGAGGGGGGAAGAGATAGTGATGGTGGCGAGCGTTAGTTGGTGATAGGAAGTAAGTTTGAAAAGAAAAATAATTTGAAGAGAGAAAAAAGATGATTCCATAATAACGTTGATGAAGATTAATAGTATTTTGAAGGTAAACTTAAAAAAAAATATCGTTGAATCAAATTAAACATTAAAAGTATTTTTGAAATTTGTCCCAAACGTTAAAGACAAAAAACATAATTTACTCAAAAAATAAAAAAAAAATATATATATATATATCTGAAAAATCAATAATTTATTTTACAATATCTTTATGAAAGCAAAGTTTTATAAAATGCAAGAATATAGTTATTACTGTACAAGAAATTAATGGGTGTTTGAAAGTATTTAATTTATAGAGTAACAACAAATAATTAAATTTGTTTATTATATCATCATATTTTCACTTAATAAAATTAACAATCTTATGACATAAATATAGATACATATTATATTTATTATATTATTATTTAGTTTCGTTTATTTTTATTCTTAATGTTTTTTATTATTTGTATCAAAATTATTTTTAAAAACGTTAGGATAAAAATAAAATATTTTGGGATATATAGTTTTGATACAAATAAAAAAATTAAAAATAAAGTTAAATGAAATTAAACATTAGAAGTATTTTTAGAATAAATACAAAAATTAGAGAAAAAAATATTTTACCATTCATTCTATTTTTCTTTTATGAAAGATATATTAGGGAAGAGACTCGAATCCGAAACCTCTACTAGTGAAAGAAGATAAATGTCATTTGAACTACAGCTCATTGACTATCATTCATTTTGCCTTAAATTGTATGCTGAATTTATTTATATATTTATTTTATTGAAAATATAAAAAATAAATGATTGGCCAATTTAACGTTTTATTTTTACATGTTTAATTTTAGTGAAAAAATTATATCTATTTAAATTGAGTAAATGAAATGTTCCGACGAATGAATTTGACATATTTAACCAATGAATGCTTTATACACATCTGTAATGACTAATACATATTATTATTGAATATGAATTATTATTTTGCTGAAGCCGAAGCCAAAGTCCAGCAAGACCTGTCATTATTATTTTGGGGCTTCTGTTAGTTTGAGAATGAAGCCAATGGTGTAAAGGATGTGTAAAATTAAATATTTTATTTGTGTCAAAATTATTCTTAAACATTCACTTCATAAAAAACCTTAGGGAAAAATTAAAAATATTCATAGATAGTTTTAACACAAATAAAAAACGTTAAAGACAAAGTTAAATAAAATTAAATATTAGGAATATTTTTTATAAAAAATATAAAAATAAAAAATAAAAAGAATATTTTATCCTTCATTTTAACTTAACTTTTGTGTTAAACTTATTTATATATTTATTTTATTAAAAATATAAAAAATAAGTGATTGGCCAATTTAACATTTCGTTTTTACATGCTTAATTTTAATTAAAAAAAGTTTATCTATTTAAGTCTGACAAATAAAATGGCCTGACTAGTTTATTTGAAATATTTTTACTATTTTAATCATGCGTTTAATTTTAATGCATTGACAGTGTAAATAGTTTTAGATAGTCATCCAATTAGATTCATGCATTTATATGACTTTAGAAGTATTGAATTTGAAAATTAATTACTTTTGATTATATGGTAAAACTTGATTGGATATATATGTAAAACTCTTTTATACTGAGGATGCAGATAAATACTTTTAATTTTGAGTATTTTGAAAAGGATTTTGAAAATTTTTTGCATTTATTTTTTCCCTTTAATAATTAATCATTTTTTTATTTTTATTTATATATAAATTAAAAATGTTATAAACATAAATGCTTTTTCTCTCTCTTCTCCTGTCATATAATTTTTTTTCTCTCTCTCCTTTTATTTATATTTATATATATATATATATATATATCAATGGTGGTAGCTCATTATAAACTCCATTTCCTTCCATCGTCTCTCTCCCTTGCACTCAAGTCACTCAACCTCACTTTGGTAATGCTTCTTCCTAGCTTTGCAAATTTAGATTTTAATTTTCATATGAATATCTAAGCCACTACTACTTTCATTCCCATTCTTTGCTTTGTTCTTATAATTATTATTATTTTTTTATATGTTTTGATTTTGGTGGATATATATATGTGAAGATATGGCAACAACAAGTTCTAATAACGAAGGATCAAAGGATGGATTAGTCATGAATAATTCAAGAAGAAATTCATCATCATCATCGGAAAGAAAGAAGAAAGGTGGTGAAGGTGGTGAAGGTGATGAAGATGGTTTAGGGTTTAAAAGGAAACTCAGATTTTGGTTTGGTTGCATGGCACTCAGATCTAAACCAAAAGATTCAGATGATCATGGTATATATTATTCTACATCTCTTTCTTTTTCTTTTTTTATTAATTCTATTTTTTTTTCAAGTTGCTGCCATGATTATTTTCATGATTTTTCCTAAATTAAATCCAAAGAGGTGGTATGATTTTTCTTTTTTCATCTCTCTTGCAAAATCAATTTCTTTCTATGTCTTCCATTTTCCCAGTTTTTCATTCTAATAATAAAATATTAAATATAAATATAATAAATAAAATAATATTATAAGTCTTAAAATTAAAAAGGATAAATATATATATTTTTTTATTATTGATGACTTCAGCCTCATTTGACCCATTTAAAATGAGATAGAGAGTAATTAGGTGAAATAATTATCTATCCTTAATATTTAAGTTTAAAAAAAGTTAAAAAAAAAAGTGTCTAGTTTTTTTTTTTTCAGTTGTAAACAACATTGTTTTAACATTACATAAATTTGTAAAAATAATCCTGTCGTTTATTATGTTATAAGATGTATATGCATGTTAAACTTAGAAGCTTTTGATTATTTTGAACCTTCAACCTTTTGAAACCCTAAAAACACCTCAATTCATCAGAACCATTGCTGGCATTATTGTATCCCCTAATTGTTCATCTTTGGATCTGTGGCAATAAGGGTGCAGGGTTGTTGGATTAGAGTTTGAGAGAAGGAATATTTTTATTAAAAAAAATTAAGGATCACTTTAATTCTTAATTAGCCCAGATTTTTAGAATAAAATAATATTTTATTCTTAGTTTTAAAAAAAGATTTTTTTATCATATTCACTTTTGTTTTTACACTAACCGAAAATCTCATAATCTTTTGTTTTTTTCTCATACATTGTATTTCTCTCTTTGTTTTATCCCTTTTTTCTCTTTCCTTTTTAATGTTTCTCTTTTATACAATGTCCAATACCAGAAAGAAATATAAAAAAAAATTATTATTTTGACCCAATTTATCTTCTAATAAATTCTCTTTTAGTTTTAAAAATTGAACTTTTAATTTCATTTGACTTTGACCAATAATGTGAAACCTTTTAAGAAGAAAGTAATAAATATAGAGGAGTAATATCAATTATATTATATGTCCTTCTTACATAATAAAATAGGTCTCTTAATATATAGGTTCATTTAAGAAACAATTAAACTTATTATTATTATAAGTTAATAAGATAACCAAAATAAGGGTAGTAGTGTAGAATAAAAAATTTTACTAATAAAAAGAAGACATTCATTCTTAAAAGAAAAGTATAATATATATAAATTGTCTAACACTAAAAATTATTCAAACTTTATACAATATTGTGTTTAAATTTATGTGTGACAATTAATTATTCCTCTCACTAAATATTCTCCCAACAATAATGTCTCCTTTCTTTTGACCCAAAATTTCTTCATCTATTTTAGAGTATTAATTAGAATGCATGCCACAATTTAATCCATTAATTTTGATTCCTGAAAAATAATTTCCATCATTTCTTAGCCATAGACACTCCAAGTGAGTGAGGAAGCTATTTCAAGTCCCAAATGTAGGCTGAAATAATATATAACAAGTCTTCATGAAAAATAAGGACCCAAAGAAATTACATAGTCATAAAAAGGAAAAAGAAAAAGGAAATTATATATACATGCCTCATTATATTCTAGTAACTCTAATTTACCACAAAAAGTACTTAGTGAATGTAGGATTTCCCTGTTCAAAACCAATAATATATACTAGCTATATCTAGGTGAATAATTTTATTTTTACAATTATCAAACAATTAAGGTTTAAGACATTTTATATTTTCATTATATATATTAATGTATTATTAATAGAGAGTTAGAGACTAAAGTGCTTACTAGTACACTTTTTTTTTATCAACTGTATGTGTACAATAATACAAAAGAGTTATTCACTTAACATGATTGGTTCATAAAAACCCCAAAAGTTTTCCCTAGAATAAACAAACCCTAATACCAAATAAAGCTAAAAACAAATATATGATCTACCTAGATTCTAGAAGTAAAGAAATCACTTCTAATAATGTCATAAACAGAAAATGATAACAAATAATATCTTCAAAAAAAGAATAAAATCTCTACTTAACACTACTTTAATTTGTATATATGTAATTATGTATGTTAATGTCACATTGTGAATTTATTATTATTAATCCAGGAGTAGAGGGAAAAAATGCTACCACATCATCAATTGCAAGCCATAATAATTCACCAATAACTGATCATGGAGCTGGTGAAATTACCACAATCACTACTACTACTAATGCTACTAGAATTGTAAGTGAAGAAGAAAGGGCTTATCCAAATCTTAGAAGCTTCAAATACAAAGACCTAAAGTTGGCAACAAGGAATTTCAAGAGAGAGCATTTTCTTGGAGAGGGAGGATTTGGAAGTGTCTACAAAGGATGGCTTAGTAGAGATGATGCTATGACTCCATCAAGACCTGCATTTGGCTTCCCTGTTGCTATCAAATCTCTTAACCAATTTGGTCTTCAAGGCCATCAAGAATGGCTTGTATGATCATCATCATCAACAACTTCCTTCTTATATATATTATTCAATTTATATTATATTTATCAATTATGTATCATTTAATTAGTATAATAAGATTCTATACGATCATTCAATCAATTTCGTGCATTTAAAATTTTTTAAACAATATATTTAAAAATTAGTTATTTTTTACTAATATGATACAGAGTTGTTATGTATCGATAGTACATAATATTTTTACTTTTTTTTTTCATTTTTTCCCCTCCATATGCATACAATTTTTTTTAATACTATGTTGAGCATTGAATAATCCTAAGAATTTTTTTATTTTTTCCTAGTCTTGCAAAATAATGTTTATGATATATAATATGGTTTTTAAACTATATATGAAAATGTTTGAGTGATAGATGGCTCATGGTTGTGTTTATGGCAGGCTGAAGTTAATTATCTGAGTCAGCTGCAGCATCCAAATTTGGTGAAACTGATTGGATTTTGCAATGAAGGTGATTATAGGCTGCTTGTTTATGAGTTCATGCCTCGTGGAAGCCTTGAATCCCATCTCTTTAGACGTAAGTCCATGTATTTCTCCTTATTATTATTATATATTAATCATTTATTATTATTGTTTCAAATTATAGTAGAGTTGTTTAATTTGATTGTGTTCTCATCTATCTATATACTTTGTTTATTAAGATTATCTTTATTTACTAATAATACTCTCCTTTTCAGAGTTAATAGCTATCTAATTATATATATAAAAAAATGAGTATATTTTATTTTTCAAAATCTTTCATTTTATTTTTCAAAATATTTTTATACGGTTAAACTATACTATTGCTATCAGTGAAGAAATGTATCAGATATATTATTATTTATATTTGTTTAAGTTTTTGACATACTATTAGAGATATAATTATTAGAGATATAATTATAGCTATTATCGTTAAAAATATAAGTTAGAGATATAATTATTTATGTATCTCTTCTCATCTGCTTAAGCTTTTAAAATGCGTGATTTCACGTAATATTTTTCTTTTCATATCATGTAATGTTGTTATATGTTATATGGATGTATGATGGAACAGGAGCAGTGGTGTTTCCGTGGTCCACAAGAATGAGAATAATGCTTGATGCTGCAAGGGGACTTGCTTATCTTCATGACAAGACTGAAAACAAGAATGCAGTCATTTTCCGTGATTTCAAGACTTCTAATATACTCTTGGATAGGGTAATTCATTAATTACTATACACAACTATTATTTATTTCTATTTTAATTAATTAAATTACTACTAATGATGCAGGATTTGAATGCAAAACTATCCGATTTTGGTTTTGCAAAGGATGGACCTGAGGGAGACAGAACTCACATATCAACTAGAGTCATGGGAACACAAGGCTATGCTGCTCCTGAATATGTCATGAGTGGTACCCTAATGCCTTATTATAATTCACTCTCACTAACTTTATATATGAGAAATTATTCTTAATTTATCTTGGAATAAACAAAAAATTCTCTCTCTTATCAATTTAATTGGATAATAAACTGCCGTAATTTTTTTTATAAAGAAATGCTAGATGACCATCGATCTTAATTTATTTTAACTATTACTTTTAACGATCAATTCGTTAAAATTTTTAATTTATAGTTTAACAACCAACACTTTTTAATGTTGATGGTTAAATTAGGATAAAAATAAATTAAAATTGATAATCATGTAGTATTTTTCTTTGTTATAAATATTTCGGTAATGCTATTTGCACACCTATTTTGGACAATCAAGTTATTTATTTCTATGTTATATAGAAGATTATTTCGGTGTCCAATAACATAAAAAATAACACCGAAATAAACTTCTATCTTAATCTTTTATTTAACATAAAAATAAATAATTCGATTAGTCAGAGTAGATATACACTTAGAATTATTGAAATACGAAATACTATCTAATGCAAGAATCATACGTTAGTTCTTATTTCTATAATCAAAGTTTTGTCTAATATGAATCATATATGATTCATGACCTTAGTTAGAATATTTTTTAAGTGGTTGAGATTTTTTCATATATTATTATTATTATTATTTTTAAAAATTTCAGCTACCCATATGAAAATATTTCAATTTTCAACTGGTTCATGATAGACCAAATCCATTCTAGACTTGTCCCTACGAGCAATTCAGAAATTAATAGAAGATCTTAAAATTTATGATTATTTCATGTCGGATCTATGTGAATGAGTTCGTCTGAGATGCGATATACCTAACAATTTTGCATTATATATAGGGCATCTAAGCGTGAAGAGTGACGTGTACAGCTTCGGAGTCGTAATGCTAGAGATGGTTACAGGAAGGAAGGTGATAGACAGGCTAAGGCCATATAATGAGATGAACTTGGTGAATTGGGCACTGCCCTTAATAATGGACAATCCAAGGAACTGCCACAATGTCCTTGTTGATCCAAGGCTTCATGGTCAATACTCTAAAAAGGCTTCAGTTAAGGCACTTAAGTTGGCCTCTCACTGCCTTCGCTTCAATCCTTCATTGAGACCTTCCATGGCTTCTGTTGTTCAAACCATTGCCAACTTCCCTCAGGAGGCTTCACCTCTTCCAACTCCTCTTCCTTCTCCTCCTCATCCTCGTCATCGTACAACAACAACTACCACCATTAATAATAGTAACCAGCACAACAAATATGGTCTTGTTCTTCCTTCTTCTGGTGCTTCTGCTTCTGGTTCTGGTTCTACTTCGAGGAACAACAATGTGCCGAGTCGGTTCCGGGCTTCCCCGTACCACCCCAACAATATGCACCAACACCAACACCAACACCAACCTCATGTTGCTGTTGCTTCAACTTCATCATCAACACCAAGGCCTAATTCTAGAATTCATCAAAGGCGTTGAATAAAAGCAACTCATGGAGTGAGTGACCTTATAATAATAATAATAATAATGAGATCAGAAACTTTTAGAGCTGTAGTTTTAAACAGAGACTTGCATGATTTCTTAGTTGTGTTTTGTTTATCTATATATCTATCCAAAGACTCATGATTATATGTAACTTTCTTTAATATCTTATTAGTTTTACATCGTTTGATTAAGTGTTTCTGATTACTCATGGAGAGTTTTTTTTTATATAAACATGAAATTATGTTATTTGTGCTTACTTATTCTTAGTCGATGCATCATCATTTGATCTCCTCCATGTGCAGAAGTTCTTTGTATGAAGTTGATAGTTGAAATTTGTTATATGATATTTTAATCAAACATATCAAATCATATAAAGATAATTGCATATGAGTCTTCACCAATTTATAATTTGTTTTCCAAAATGCACTAAATAAAAAGAGAGAAAAAAAAAAGACAAAAAGAAAAGGAATCAAAGCCAGTTTATGACTACAAGCTTATGCATCTTTCTTTTGTATAACATTATTTTGAACAGATATTAAACCTTTTAATGAAGCAAATCTGACTCTTATTCTTGAAAATTGAAATTGACATTGCTGATTTTTACACTTGTTTCTTGAAAAATAAAAACGAGCTTCTAGTTTCATGCTTAATCTACATGTTTTTCTAAGAAATTATTTACTAACACTAAATTTAGAACATATTTTTACACTAAAATCATGATGGTTGAGGTTGATTAATGCATAAAACATGTACTAGTCCTGTAACAATGTGTTAAACCCTCAGCTTTACAACCTCCTTGATCAATGCTTGAACCATTCCGTATCTTGGAACTTGACGGTGCGTGCTTTCGCTGCTTAGTTCCACAACCGGCAAAACCGATTGCTTCTAGTTCCTCCTGCGTTGATGATAATGGAACAACAACATTAGAGATATGACAAAGATTGAATTCTAAATCTTAAGTTATACAAACTCTAATACCATATCATGATATCACTTATCCCAAAAACTCAAGCTAATTGAAGTTAATAAGCATAAATAGTTGTATATCTGGTAAACGCGAATTTACTAAAGGAATGAAAACCCATCATTTGAATATGAATACATTGTATATTTGTTTCAAATCTCAACTATGAATTCTTGAATCTCTATTCCTGTATGGCGAGCCCCTCCTTGCACTCGTAACAGAACTTCGTCTCCGACTTTGAGTGATGTCACTGGAACAGCTGTTTTTGACGCGGCTTCACCTAGATAGGGCAACAGATAACACTTTAGAAAAGAAACAGACCGAGAAATAGAGAAAACGAAAACGAAAACCAACTGAATTACCTTGTGGCAAACAAACTAAGGCTACGGTTTCTGCATTCTGCAAAAGGATGCTGAAAGTTTGATTATCTGAGTCTCTCTGAAACAGCACAAAAAGTATCAGAAACAGAAACAAAAGAATCATAAGATTGATAAATAATGGTTTTCATATATGTATCCATCAGATCAATGAATTGTGGTTTCATTAAGGCTATTTTTCAGATCTTTATTAATGGCTATGAAAGCAGGGGAAAAGTAGTGAGAAACTAGTAGTAACAGTATAGTATTAGTGTATATGTAATGGTTTATAGAATATCGTTTGTATAAACGAATTGTCAATCAGCTATTTGAAAATTAAGGAAAAAACTCTTTCACTAATATTCATACACAAACCTTTGCCTCCACAAGGATTAGCGGTCTAGTTTCTATCTTAACACGCCCGATAATTGCAACTCGTTGCCGGCCCTGCTGATCGACCACAATAACTTCTTTTCCTGATTTCAGTTCTGACAGGTAGCATGTTCTTCCTCCAGGAACAGCAACATAGGCGTGTACTGGTCCCTATTATGCATAGTAATTGGTTTAAAGGATTCCATAAAACTAGTTTCGACTCATAGTTACCATTTTACACCAGCGATTGAAACACATTAAGGATAAATATGCTGAATTTAATGAACAAACTGAGGCATGAATAACTTACTTATCTCCTATCAGTTTCATTCCATTAACAATTCTCGAACACATAAGTTACATTCAAATATCATCAGAAAGGGGAAAGAAACCAATCAAAAGTTGAATACTGTTGTAATAAAAGTTTCCCCAAACTCGTCTTTGGAAAGTAAATGAACCCTGATTTAATGCAAATTAAAATAGATATTACCAAATTCAAAATGTACAAGAAAAGAAAACATTAACATCTGAAGTTTCCCATCTATTAAAAATAACTTTACAAACATGTGACGAGCAATTAACATAATTTACATGCATTTTTCAATGCTTTCAAATCAAAAAATCTATTTCTGATTTATGCTTATTAACTTCAATAAATAAGTTTATAAAATACTAGATCCAGCAATTCACATTTCACTATAAAATGGTGATAATTACAGATATCATGACAGAAACCTTTTTTCAATTAGGTTTTAATTGTAGATTTTGCATTTCAACTCCATGATTGCGAATTTTGATTATAGGTAGTTAATTTTATCCAAGGTCAAAGGTGAGGAACTGAGGACTATATTTATTCCAAACTCAAGACTTAAAAACATGACTTACAGCATTCACCCGAAAAGGCCTGCTTGCAATGTAATTAGATTCCAAGCATTCTGAGTGAACAAGAAATAATCCTCTAGCAAAAGATCCAACCTGCAAAAAATATTTTACCAATAAGAAAGGCTTCCACACTAGACTAGCCGAAAATATTATTTTACAGAGGAATTGGATGCATACCATAAGTCCTTCACCAGGTTTCATGAGGCTGCAAAGATCTACACAAACACGATCCCCCATTCCAGCCGCCTGAATGCGTGTTATGGTGACTTTTGTCAAGCTCAGTAGATTGCTTTCTTCGGTTCTTTTCTCAAAATATTCCTGACAGTTCCAAACTGATATAAGAGGTCAACCCGCATTACTCAAGCCAAGAAACTTCCCGTGTGTGTAGATTACCTTTAGCTCGAGAACATGTTCGACATCTTCTACTTTTAAGACTATTCCATCCAAACCATGCTCTAGCGCCTACAAAGTTCAAAGGGTGCAACCATAAGCAGAAAGCAGGAAGAAAAATAAGAGTGTTATACATTATTCGGTTACATGAGCATAGAAAATAAAAAACTTTACTTCATTAGTCTCCTAACTATGTTACCCACCTCAAGAAAAATCTTGGCTTCGGATGTACTATTGGAGACTGCAAACACTTTCTTCTGGCTGTTATGAAATGCAGCGATTATATTCTCCGCAGGTATTACCTAAGTTATTGCATACAAGGAAAATTAGCATTTATATGTTATTAATAATAAATGTCAATTATTCGCGCTATAGAAAAGAAATTACAAATTAGTATTATGCATTTAAAAGATAGTCTGGGTTTTATTGCAGTAAATAGAAGTTCGATCACATCAAGATAGAAAATGGATACGTTACTGTGGTGATGCAGAAACATATCATGCTATCTGTCAAGGTCATTCATAATTAGTACGCGTTTATGTTTGTGGGTCATAAATAACTTCCACAAATCAATTTGTCACACCTATTTCATCCTGCACAGAAATGGCTGAAGTTACACGGCAAATTTTTTAACTAACTATTGGTTGCAATTTTCAAATACATTACTAAATCCTCTGGATCTCAGTTCTACACTGAAACCACCAGCCAGAACTGGCATAAACATGCAGGAATTCCGGGATCATGAATCAAGTTTTTGTAGGAAAAGTTGTTTCATATCAATCACAATTCATCAAAGCAGAAAAGCAAGTTGGTCTTATCTTGCAAAGCTAATCAGCAGATGAACAATAGAAAAAATGATGAATGGATGAGGACATGCATGCAAACCATTCATTTGATCAAAATTCTTTGAGAAGACTGCAGCAAACAAACATACCTGCCAATCTAGTAGATTAACTACAATGTTCTCTGATTGCTCATCATCAGGTCTAAGGCGCTCTAGTTCCTCTGGAGTCGAAACATCAAAGACCGAGGCTACCCTTTTACCTTGTTCATCCACAATCTCTCCTTCACCAACAAAAAGAGGGCATATTACTCCAATGGCTGTACCCCCAGAATGGGCAAAATTCCAAATTCATCAAATTAGACATGTCATCGATATCCATTTCACCATAACTCAAACTCCATTGTACTCACCACCAAAAACATATATGTACAAAACAAGTATAGTACCCTTCTGGATTGAACAACAAACAAAGCATATAGAGATCTAATTTCAATCATAAGGTTTTTCTTCTCAACCATCTAATTACATATTGAAGGCAAGCCTCGGCATTATTAAATTATCCTAGAAACAACATCTCCGATTGCAGGGTTCGGCTGCATAATCATTAATCAACCACCAAATCAATCATCATGTACAAAATACATGTATTGTTAAACTCATTTTTAATACGTATTTTGTATTTCATCATGTAATTTTATACGCATGATTGATTTGGTAGCTTATTATTATTTTCTGTATACACCTAGAATGGTTGAGCTGCATACAATTCAAGGAAATTACAACAACACTGCTAACTTAACTCCACAAGAAATCACAATGAATCAACAACCCTACTTGTTAGAATTCTTGACAAAATGTACAATCTAATCTTAAATTCTTAACAATTAATATAGTTAGATAGATACTAGTGTAAAATTGATATAATTAGAATTGGTGAAACCCTAAAAAAGAATGGTAGACTTACATGAGCAATGAAGAGGAAGGTTTTGATTTTGAGTGGAGAAGATGAAAGTGTTCCATCCTCTCTCAAGAGCAGAAGTGACGACGAGGGGGGTTGTGGTCCATATCCACACGGTCTTTGACTTAGAGTTTGAGTTGTTCATTGAGGTTGAAGAAGCAACAATGGAGGTTGAAGTTGCGCTTGGGATTTTGGGAAATGAAGAAAAGTGATGAATGGGGCGATAGAGAGGAACAAGTGATGAACTCAAACAACACAATGAACCCATCCTTGCTTCTTCTAAGTGCCTCTAACACCACTCCAAACAGTTTTCTTTGTTTTAAGAGAGAACCCAACATTTTTGGGGGTAATTTTAGTATTTTTTTTTTAATTTATTTAAATAATGTTATTTACATATTCTTTTATCAAATATTTTTTTATATTTATATAAAAATATTATTATTATAGATAGTCCACAAAAAATGAAAAACAATTAACAATTATCGTATTTTATATAAATATCAAATTGGTATCTATAAAAGGGTGTGTGGATAGCGAAACCGAATTTATTTTAATCGTCGTTTAGTCATCAACATTAAACACCTTGAGAATTGATAGCTAAAATTAATAATTAAGATAAATTAAAATAATGATTATCTAATATTTTTTATTAAATTATGCGTGTATTTAATTGCGTAATCATATATTATAAAAAATTTTATTTTTAATTATCTAAAAACAAATATAATTTAAAAGATAAAATATTTTATATAATTCGATATATTAAAATTAAACTTCTTAAAAAATATAAATTAAAAGTTTTAATTGACGATTAATTTGAGTTTATATAAAAGTTTGTGATCCGATAAAACAAAAAAAAAGGGATAATGATCACAAAATCAATAACACCAAAAGCTAATCAACAAATCGAACTCATTAGAAAGAAAAAAAACTTAATGTGGCCCAAAAGAAGAAGAGCCATAATATTCATAGAAAGCCCTTATTGACTACCCAATCTCAAAGTTTAAAACTACATGTCCAAAAAGTAAATGCATACAACTAGTACTATTCTTAATCATGACAAAAAAAAAAGGACTATTCTTAATAATAAAAAAAACATTTAATCACATCATCTAGCGCAAATAGTAAATGACTTGAATTATTTAAGTTTCTACTTTCGAATTTATATTGTAAAACAACGTATATACATAGAAAGAATATAGTCGTGTCAAATCTTTCGAAAATGACAGTCTTCCGAAGATGACAGTCAATAAGACATAAGGGATAATTAGGACATGTTCATTGTTTAGCCAAAGAAGAAAAATGCAGCATCCTATATCAACTTCCTCAAAAATGCAATATTTATCAAATTTGAGGCATGCTATTAATTATTTCAAATCAACCACACAACATATTAAACTTGTAGTTAAAATAATTTGCATTTTATAAACCTCTTTCTCCATAAAATAATTTTCTTAAAAAAGATAATAGAACATCTCTATCTTCTAGCGCACTCATTAGAAAAACTAAAAATAAAATTATTCTATGATATTAGATGTAGATTTTTTTTTGTGGTGTCCATATTATACATGTATATAGTACCACCACCTATAATTTTAATTCAAAAGTTGATATTACCAATGCCAAACATGCCTCTAGAGAAAAGCATATTAAGATTCCGTTGTTAGTGAAGAAGCAAAAGATCTTATTACCAATAATAATGACACTTGATTAATTAATGAGAAGTTTTTGTAAAATATTTATAGTAGAGTTGACCGATTTCTCAATCATGTGTCCTTTAATTTCCAATCAATAAAAAAATCATAAACGCTTTAATTCGGAATATTTTTTTGAGATACTGTCGTAACACCTGGCAAGCTAGTCACTATATAATTAGATTAGATTTAGATTTCGATATGCATGTACATCTTCTTTTACCTTTATAATAATAATAATCACTAACAATTTTGATAAAATCATGAAATTAAATTGCATATAAGTATAAGAATTGAAATGACAATTTCTTTTTCTCATAATATTTTTTATCTCGACAAACTTAATATTAACCATTTTGCACCTATTTAAATAAGTTAATCAGATAAAATTTAAATTCCGATATTTACTTAAATGAATGAGTCGATTATTCACTCAACCAATATAAATTGATTAGTTTTAAAGTGACAACCTTTTTTTTATGTACACTAGAATATTTATTAGGCCGAAAATTAAATACCTAATTTTCTTTAGTACTGCATACATAAATTGAACGACTTTTAAGTATGTAAGTTCTATTTTTATCATTTAGAAAGAATTGAATTCCGAAAAAATATCAAATAACATAAACTCTCATCTATTTGTACTAATTTAAATTGGTTTTGAAGTGAGAACTAATATTGTTTGTTTGTATGGTGGACATAGCTTTTGATAACTTACGATGACATTAATTAATAAATTAATTAAATGGGATATTATATGATATGATAGGGAAAATAGAGGTGTGAGAAAGTTGCTTTGCTGTTTGCTTTGAAATTGAAATGGGAGTCCTTAAGAGAGAGCCAAAATTGGAAAGACAATTCACTAATCACTGCTATGTTGTCTTCTCTAAATGTTGTGTGTGTGTATAAACATGCAACCAACTGCAAATGCCTGAAAGCATATACCAAAAACTAATGAATGGCTTTTCTCAACTATCATTTATGTGTCACTTCATATGGCCCGGCCCCAATCTCTCTTAAATACAATTGTACTTCTACTTCTTCAAGCTAGTCTGTAACATTTGGAGTTTTTGTGTGTGAATATATATAAATAATTTAATTTTTATATTCTATCATTGTAAAAGAATTTTACATAATTATTTAATAATATTAATAAAAAAATTGATTTTTAAACTTACTATTTAAATATGTATGTGTAGTCATCTAAACACATAAATTTAAGTCTATACACTATTATTAGTTAATTAGTATATCAAAGTTAAATTCATATTAAGTATAATTAATTACTAGTTAATATGATATAGAGATAAATTGATAAATTACTTATTTGTTGTTAAATACATTTATATAGAGGTATACTCCCAAAATTAAAGATTAAATTGGATTTTAATTTTCTTTTTTTTTTAACAAAACATCTTTAAAAAAGACATACAGATATTCTCATCCTCTAATTTTGATGATTTTATGAAATTAGATTTATTGAAGAAAAGAGAAATAAAAGCATTGGATTTAATTTCATATTCACTACTGTGTATATATAGGTTCATACACAAGTTTAATAAGTGCTCCTCAAGAAGGAATATATTAAGAAAAAAATATATATTTAATCATTGTATGTGTGTAATATATATTATGCATGCTTAAGAAATATGCTTAATATATATATATATATATATATATATATATATATATATATATGGGCAAGTTACTAATATATTTTAACTA
>JASCZI010241714.1:63746-76808 GCA_036250425.1 Stylosanthes scabra
CAAAAAAATTATCAAATTGCTTCGTTTCATAAATCTATGGAATCCATGGCACCCTGCCATGGTTTCATGGATCCGTGACTCTTGCCTCGGATTCTGTGTTTTTTTTTTATCAAGATTCATAGAATCCGTGGCAGGGTGCCACGGATTCAAACTTCTCTACTGCTCCATATGCTAAGCTTTCGTATTTTAATTTGTAGTTCTATTTCTCTTTGATTTTTTATGCTTCACATATATGGCGGCAATTATAATTTTTCTAGATACAACAAGTTGATTTAATTATCAACAAAGGACATGTTTCTTGTATTGATATGTTAGTTGTTTTCTTTTTTTACTTTCTTGACTTTAATTTTTTTTTTTTAAAGTTATTAAAAAATAATTTATAGTACCTTTTCTGAGTTAATCAATAAATATATGATGATCCATAACATAAAAATTATATTTTTTTGTTCCACCTACTCTTTTTTATCTTCATATTATACATGAATCAACTATCTCAATAAATACATCACACATTATATGTTCATGTAATATTTAAGTCTCAAATTTATATATAATACCAAGATGGATGATATTTACTATTATTTTTGCCAACAATAATACCAAAACAATAAATTATTTACCAAAACATATATTGAATCTAGAGTAATAGAAAATGAGAATAATATATTACATAACCTATATTTATCAAAATATATATTTCAAAATAATTACACAATTATAAATTAACAAAGGTTTATCAAACATAATTAATAAATTTATCAATTAACAATTTTTTAAAATTTATCGAATTGATGAGAATAATATATTACGGCTATAAATTTATAAATTTTTAAAAATATTGATATATTTTTTATGAAGCTAATAGGTTGTTATAGTCATGTAATATTCTAAAAACAAATTCGAGAATTAAATATTACTTGAACATATAATATTTAATGTATTTAATTTATTGGGATAGTTGATTCATGTATAATATAAAAATACAAATAGGAGTAGATATAACAAAAATATATAATTTTTTATGTCATTAATCATCATATATTTATTGATTATACAAATTATTATAAAATATATTTTTTAAAAAATATTAGAGCCAACAAACACAGAATCTATGGCAGGCTATAATGATTTATAGAATTCATTGCAACCTGCCACAGATCTTATTTAGAGCCAAGAAACTAGAATTCATGATAAGTAACACGAATTTAATGTATTTTAGAATTGAATTTATGACAGCCTGCCACAAATTCTATAAATTATGGATTTAGTACAATCTAATATTTTTTTCATTTCAGTGTAATTTAATAATATTAAATTTTATTTAATGTACATGGGTTTATAATTTTTTCTTGAACCGATGAAATTAAATTGGTTGAAGAAAATATATATAGTCCTATCATCATCATCTATAGCTATTTCACAACTCTAGTTAAGTTCAGAAAAAGGAAACATGATCAGTAAAATAGTAACGAAAAGTGACAGTTTAGATCCCTATGAAACTCCAACAGGGAGTTAGATTTGTACCATTAGAAAGTGACCATGTATGCTATTGTCAACTAATTAATTCAAATTAAAATAATAGTTTGGTGAAACATTAGTGTATGTTCCAAACAGCAGTAATTAAACTCACTCCACTCCATCACTTTATTATTATTAATTATATGGTTTTTAATTTAATATTTATACAAATAACTACTGCTTATGTATTATCATATCATAAAAAATAATTAATTTTTTAATTTATTAGTTAAAAAATTATCTAAATATATAAATTTAATCGGATAATTATATAAAACTATTTATACTCTTACTGTATTAATTTTTTTATATTATTAATTGATATGAATTAGCACTACTCTATGTGTAATGTTTATTCTAATGGCAGCTCTTCTAGCTAGTTTATTATTTTATGTATAAATATAGATCAAACTTTTTGGCAGACAGCTACTATTGAAACTTTAGGACATGGAATTAAGAGAGAGAGAGAGAGGGAAAAAAAAAAGAAAGAAATTCGAGTCATTTGCTTTGGCAGCAGGTCACATGGATCTTCCCCAAGATACAGAGCTAAGTAGTTTCGGTTGTCAGATTAAATTTAGCAAAAGTTGTAAGAGGGAAAAATAAATTAATTCACTAATATTTAACTTCAACTTTATTAATTTTAAAAAAATATATATTTTATATGTATTAAGCCGAGATATATATACTCTTCATGTAGTAGAATTTCTTCCCAATTATTTTATTTAATTAAGAAAAATAATTAATATATATTAGAAATTAAATCTTAATTACTATACTATTAGAAATTAAAATAAAATTTTCAATAATGATGATATCAATTTTCTAATTTCTCCTTTCTCTTTCTGAATCCACTCTTTTAACTTGTCTCTTATTTTGGACATTAGGAACCATGCATTGCATCCTTCTCAACATGCTACCCCACAACCACAATCTTTCTTTAATTTCTTTCTTTCTTTCTCTCTTTGATTCAATTGTATCATCACTTTATATATAAACTCATCACAACTAGATTTGGCTCTTTCTTCAACACATAAAATGACATGTTCCTCACTCACTATGTACCCTTTTTTATCCTCTCATATCACTACTACTACACTACCCATGAAGTCAGCCTCTGATCTTGTTATGTGAACTTTTTTCATACCCAAAAAAACCCACCTTTTTCCATGCAATTTTCCCATTCCATGACATGATATATCTATCATGATTCCAAATTAAATTAAACAGACTAATAATAATATTTAGTTAAAGAAGAGAATATCCTTATTCAATACAAATATAAATAGTAAAAATATAAATTTTATTAAAAACATATGTAAGTCCATATTTATATATTATTTTAATTTTTATAAAATATAAAAAATAAAATCTATATTATAAAAATTTTTTATATCTGTATTAATTTATATTCGCACCAATTCAAATAAATTTTAAAGAGAGAATCCCATTTTAATTTATTTGTGGCCCATGCTATACTGCCAGTGCTGGAAGACCACTACTTAGGGGGCTATAATATAACTTAAACCTAATATAATAATAATTGATTATTTAAATCAAGATATTAATTATTAATATCAACATTGATTTATTATATATATGGTGTATTCCATATCCTATCCAAGCAACCTATGACAAAATAATATTTATTTTTCAATACACTAATAATAATTGAAGTGTGATGATGAAATGGGAAAGAAGTTGCACTACTCAAAGTACACCACTTAAGTAGATTTTTTCAAACTTTATACATACACCAATAATCTACATATCTCATGATATAAGCATAATAAATTGAAGGGAAAAAAAAAACTGATACTTTGATAGGGAAAAAAAAAGTTGATCTTCTAAGCCTAATGAGAAATTTCATTTCACTCTTGCATAATAATAATGGTTCAAATGACAATATTGCCATTGTAGATTTAATTATAACCTTGCATGTATATATATAATTATATATGATATAGATTAATAATAATTAATTAATGTCCAAAATCATTCTCTCTCAATAACAATAATATGCTCAATGAAAATGGTGGTGATGATTATTATTCTCAGTAGGAGGAGGCCATGACCAAAAATTATGCTGCTGCTCATCAATGTTGTGGAACATGTTGCAAAAGCCTTGATCATCTTGAAGATCTGATCTTGAGGAAGATGAACATTGAAGGAGCTGTGTTATGCTTGTTGGCTTAAGAGAATTTGGTAGAACAAGGCTTTTACTATTGTTATTATTATTATCATTATTATTATTATTATTCTGATTATTCTGATGATGATGGTGGTGAGAAGAAGACACTGGACTATTATTCATCACTGGTGTTCTTGAAAGATCCAAATTCATATCTGAGCTGTTATCACTTCCATTGTTGCTCCAAGAACCCTCATTTTCTTTCTTTAGGGTAATCACTGTTCCAGTTTCACACCATTCCCTATTACCCTTTAGAGCTTGTAGCTGCAAATTCATAAACACCACAAAGGTAAACTCAAAATAATATATAAAACCTAGTTATAGACGGTAAAAGTAAAACGGTTTATACATTCATTTAATAAATTTGTATAAAAAAATTTTCATAGATAACTAATTATATACTGTCATATTAATAGAAATAACTCATTTTTAAATTTATTATTTCAAAAACCATTTAAACACATAAATTCGATTGAATAATAGTATAAATTTTTTATAATGTCAATGTATTCAAATTAAATTCTTACTATGTAATTTTAAATATAAAAATACGACTATTTTACACATATATATTAGAATAGCAATGTAATGATCATATTATTTTAGTTGTATTTGTTTATTTGCCATGTGAAGAGCTGTTATAGTAAGATTGTAACCAGATGAAGGTTTGGTTGGAGTTTTAGTTCTATTTATTGATGCTTATTGTTACTATTGAATTGCTAGTTGGAATCTAATTATAGCAGAGACTCAGAGTATTGAATAGAAAAAGAAAAACAAAGATTACTATTAAAATGCAGTTCTGATTTCTGAGTTCTGACATTGCTGCCACACACCTATATACACACACTACTGTGCATGTATTGTACTCTTCACAAGAATGATCAACTAACAATCAAGCATTCACTTCCATCATCAAATCCATTACTTTAAAAATCAACTCTTACTTCATCGGATCATAATTCAATCAATCAAACCAAGTTTTTCTTTTCTTTTTTTTTTTTTTAAAAAAAAATAGCTTGGTTTTCTTCAAACACATGAAAACATGAATCTACAAATCCATTATTATAAAATTAAATTCTTAGTTTTGTACTAATTAAAAATGAATATAATATAAAAAAAATAGAAACCCATAATAAAGAAACACAATAAACAAAAGTAACACATAGAATAAAGAAGCAAGTTGTTATTATTGAAATTACAGTTCACAATGATTGATTAATTGAATCAAATAAAGATCAAAGACACAATCCAATTATTCAAAATGGTACGAACCAACCCCAAAGCCAAGATCCTAACAGGTTTTTCAAGTATGCTCTTTCAAAAAACATTAAAAAAAATCTATATCTAATCTACTATTGAAAATCATAATATTAATAATGCAATCCAATAGATAATGGTAATAAATTCTAGATTTAAAGGCGAAAATTGTGAGTTAAAAAAAATTAAATAATTGGTTTTAAAACATTAAATTTCAACTCTTTACACCTATCTTTGTTTTAAGAACATGTGAATGATTATATATTTAATAAATAATAAAATATTATTATATCAAAATTCATCTATTAAATTAGTTCCTAAGTAAATTTGTGTATGTATTTAAGTTATTTTCAATATATATTTTATAACGATTATTGATTTAATAGTTGAATTTTAACGTGCGGATAGCATAATTACCTCGGCGTGGAGCTTCTGATTCTGCGTTTTGAGGGTGTCGTTGTCGGCCTTAACGGCATCAAATTGCTTCTTGAGGACCTCATATTCCTTCTCGAGCTGCTTGGTCTTCCACCTTGCACGGCGGTTCTGAAACCAAATGGCGATCTGCCGCGGCTGAAGCCCAAGGGCTTTGGCCAGCTGCATTTTGCGCTCGGGGTCGAGCTTGTTCCCGGCCTCGAAACTCTTCTCCAGCGCCTTTACCTGCTCCATGCTCAGCCTCTTCTTCTTCTCCCCGATTTGAGATCCGTCGTCGGAAAGCTCGTCGTCAGCGTGAAGCACCAAGTCGTCAGCGCCGACGCAGTTCTTGGCGGTGTCTATGCCTGAGAAGGACATGGATCGCTTCATCCAAGGACTACCTGCACCAGCACCAGCACCTAGAAAGAAAGAGAGCGAAGAATTCGATGAAGAAACGGTTAGAAAAAGTTTGTTAGAGTTAGTTAGAGGTAGTTACAGTTACGGTTACGGTTACGGACCTGGGAAGTGGTGTTGTTGTTGGTTATGAGGGGGGAAAGAAGGGAAGGGAGTTGTACGGAGGGGGTGTTGTTGTTGTTGATGATCATCGTGGTGATGGAAGATGAAAGAGGGAGAAGGAGGGAAAGCCATGATGATTGTTGATTCATGCAAGATGCAAGGTTTGAAGTTTGAAGGGATTTGGATTTGGATTTGGCTCTCACTCTGATGCTTGATTGATTGATTGAGAGAGGTTTTTGTGAAAGAGAAGAGAAGAGAAGAGAAGATGGGTGTTGAAGTGATGGGTGATGGTGATAGCTAGAGAGAGAAAGAAAGAAAGAGAGAGAAGAATAATAATATTGGGATCGGACCCCCTTTCACTACATACCCATCTCTATTCTTCTTATGCATCCTCATACATATCTTCATTTTATTTATCTCTCTTCTCTTTCTCAAAATATTGTATAAATTAAAAAAATATCATTTCTTAGAGTGTTTCTCACGTAAATACGTAATTATTTCTTGAAAAATTTAGGGTTTTTTAATTTTGTTTTAAAATTCTATTTTTATTTTTGTAGTTTTTTCTCTTCTGAATTTGATAAAGGAAAAACAGTAAAAAATTAAATAAAAATGCAAACCAAAAATATTCTTAGTAGTCATGATATATAATATTAGATATTATAAATATATAATTGTAAAAGTTATTTATATAAAATTATTGATATTAAAATAAATATATATGATAATTTTAAATTATGATTGTCTATAATTACTCATTATTTATTAAAAGAATCTATGTTTGTATACAAATTTGAGATTAATATTGATATACTGTAAAATGTTTTATACAGTCATGCAATCATGACTATTTTTTGGATAACTAATCATATAAATAATAAAAAAAATTATTTTTATTGACGTGGTATTATGTAATTAAATGAAATTTCTTTACACTCCAGTGAATAAAATGAAATTTTACAAATTTATCATTAGGTGTGTTATTATATATTCATGTATGAATATATGTATTATTTACATTATTTTTTAATATATATTTTATTTTAACATATATTTTATATGAATAATTAATTTATTGATTAATTTTTATATATATCTAATATAATTATTATTTATTCATAAAATTTAAATTGATAGAAGAAAATGCATAAATAGTTATATATAAGTATGTCTTTCACGATATAAAACATTATGAAAATTATTTCTAAACAATGGAGGATAAATTGATGTGTTGTATGATAGCTTTAAGTATATACATATTTATCACATATTAAAAAAACTTGGTTCTCTTCATATTTGAATTATAGAATGTATTGGTTAAATATGTATGCCACTATTTTATGTTCTAAAAATCTACAAATTAAAATAAACTTATCATGCGATAATACTTAAATTAAAAGGAGCTAGCAATATAATTTATTGTGTTTATGTATGAAATAATAAAATATGAGATTAATTAAGATGAATGACAAGGTTTTAAATAATCTCATATTCAATGGTTTTAGATTCAACTTTTTTTTCTAAAAAAAAAAAAGCAGATCTAAACCTGAAAAGAGATTCCAAATCATGTTTATATACAAGTATAAATAATTAGGATTCTTTTTTTTTTCTCGTGATTCACAATTAGGATTTGTATGTTATATATGTTATGTTTGGGATGAAAAGTTTTAGAAAAAAAATAAAGAGGGGACATTTATTTTAAGCTAATTAATTCTCACTATGTTAAAAAAATTAAAAATGAAAGGAATATTATTACACATTATTAAGAACTTTTTAGATAATATTCTATTTTAACTTTATAATACTTTTACATCCTTTCAAATAAATAATATTTATCCTTTTTAAATCTAAATAAAATTATCCATAATACATATTTAAAGTATACATTTTTTATTTTATTTTTCAAAATTTTACTGTAAGTGAAGGAAATGATTACAATCATATAACAATGATGTTCAAAATAATAATAATTCTTCGTTACCAATTAGCAAGATTACACATGTACATGTAAATTATTAATTAATAATAATATTGCATTGGAGTGTTGGAGATATATACACTTATATCAGATAATTAAGTTAAATTCCACATGAAAATGAAAAAATTGGTTGAAACTCAATCAATAATAATGATTTGATTAGTGAAGTGCCGGGGCACACAAAGCATTATAATAATATATTGAATTTTTGGCATTTTATTGCAAAGCATAGCCTGGAAATAAGAGATGGATAGATAGATTGGGATTTGATGGGATGATCATGATGATGATGATCATGCAAAGCTAAAGTTCGGTTAGTTATAAATCCATGTCAACATCAAATAGAGCAAGCAAACCTAATCATCAAAGAATAATAATATTAGCATAAAGCTTAATTGGTTTTCTATGGAGATATCTCGATGTTGCTTCTTTCTGCTTCCTATCTTGATGTGTGTACTCTATATTATTATTATTATTATTATTATTATTATTATTATTATTATTATTATTATTATTATTATTATTGCGTCATATCATATATATATATATATATATATATATACATATTATTTGTATGATTACATAATTGAGTTTATTTGATTTTAATAACTTATTTTTATTAGTTTTTTAGATTTTATAAATATAATTATTAGTAATTGATAACATTTATTTTCTTGTGTAGGGGAGTCTATCAGATTTAGAGTAAATTAATAAAGAAAAACTAACAATTCTTGCGCTAATAAAAATAACGCTAAAAAACATTAATATTTATAAAGAGCTAAAAGAATTAATTATTTTAGCAAAAATAACTAAACCCGATCTAATGATGATGTTTTTATGTCAATGGAAAATGTTCATCTAACTAACAAAAATGTGACATAGCAAATTATATATATTAATAATTTTTTTAATATATACTTCGATCACATTTCAATATTTTTGTACAAAAATCAAATTTTTTGCGTCTCTTTTATCATTCACTTATCTTTAAAACCACATCCGTCTATGGTGGCTATTTATGAACCACCGCAAGATAAAAAATTGTTTCATAATGATTACTTCAGCAATTTTTTAAAATTGCTTTAAAAAATTGCCACAAAATATTTTTCAACACATTTTCAGCTATTGGCAAACTGTTGCTGAGTGCATAATCCTTTTCTTGTGGTATTTCAAAGTTATTTTTGTCGACCTAAAAATTTTTAGGGTATTCTTTTAATATAATTTATTGTATTTCTTTGTATACCTCTATCTTTTGCTTGGTTTAAATTTTTGGATAAATAATTAATTATATAATAATCACATCGCGATAATAAAACCCACGAAGTTAGTCCAATTTATTTATCTTTTTAAAAAAGGAAAAGCTTGAAAGTAATTATAAAATAGTCATAAAGCTATATATTAATGGATTCAGTAAGAAAGTAGAGGAACCAAATTTTACAGAATTGGAATAGAGTAACCGAGGTAGGGCATCAATAGTGTTTGGTAAATTAATTAAAAATGCCAAAGTACAAACTTGACAAAATTTTGAAGAAGTTGGAATCTTGCCACTATTGTATAAGCCATAAAATATTATAGACCCACTTGATCCTTTGTGGTAATAACTCAATAGGGTCTTGCATGTGTTATGATGAGGAAACCTGGCATTTTGGCAACATCAAAATCCAGAATCCAAGGAAACATGTATAATAATAAATAATTATAATACAAAAAGTTATTTAAAATTATTGTTATTACAATTCACATATACAAGAAGTACTAGCAAGCTAGTATCTCATTTTTATTTATTTATTTATTTATAATAAAATAATATAGTTGAAGTGTTTTCATCAGTAATGGAACTTGCACTTGGAATTAAATTAATTAAATGCGAGTCTGGCAGATGCTGGATATATTTGGCCATTTTCTGTTAAGCATGTATTTGGATTATTTGGGCATATATTTTTTCTTCTTTATTTAGTATTTAATTGGTTACATACGCATGGTAAACACATTTCAATTCATATATAGATAGATCTTATATATATAAATAAATAATAGTAATACCCTAGTGTTTTGTCAGTACTTAAATTTTACTAATGTATTTGTCAAAAAACGTTTTAATGTTTTTAATTATTTTGTTAAATTAGCTTAATTTGACATATATATATATATAAGTACTTTTCAAGCTTTAATTTGTTAACTAATATAATTAACTTTGTTGTGGTGTTGCAAGTTAGAGTGTTTTTAGTTTTGACATGGGCAAAATAGAAAAGTTAATTTAGGCATAGAAAAAGGCAGCTTTTCTCAAACAATGTCACATATAATATAATAATATATATCATATCATAGTAGTAATATATAAAAGAAATTAGTAAAATATCAAACTGATCTTTTTCTAATAAGGGGCTGCTAGTTCTCAAGGATTGAATTACATATTTATTGATATACTATTTGAATAATAAGAAATTAAAAATTTAGTATAAATAATTTTTATTATATATAATTCTAATTCAATTATTAGATTCATAAAATATCTTATAAAAAAATTATAAATAATATAACATTACTTGAATAAAAGTTTAGTATAATTATAATTCAAATTATTTTTATATTATTAAATTTAAGGATATTCTTATGACACATCCTCATGTGAATATCATATTATAAATTATTAGATAATTCAATCAATTATTTCGTGTTCGAGTTTTTTGAAAAATGAGAATAAAATTTGTTTATTTGAAAAGATCTCCACCTCATTTTTAATTATTTAAAAAAATTAGTTATTATGAACTTTCGATCGAAACAATATCCTAATAAAAAAATGCTTATTAAACATATTAACATGACTAATGATTCACAATATAATCTTAGTCTAAAAATGTCTTTCCTTTAATATCCCTTTTACCTTGGACGATATGGAGGAGAAGGAGGGAACAAAAAGATGGTGAATGAGTGAATATGAGAGGAGAGTTGGAAGTTGCAAAGGAATGGGATGAGATGTGTCTTTTATCCATTGATGGAGAAATCATTGGTTGCTTTCACTTTTTCAATGCTAAGCGTATCTATGGGAACCTTTCAGACTTTACAACAATAATCCCACACAAACCTATGTATGTAGCCATGAACGTACCTTCATTTTCTCTCTCCTCCCCCAAAGTTCATGGCAAGACTGAAATTAAAATTTTAATTTCAGCTTTTAAAATTTTAATATTTTTAGTATTTTCAAATAGTGAAAATTAAAAAATTAAAGATTGATGAGACTGAAATTTTAATAATTTTTATTTTATTCAAATATTCTCACTTAATATTAAAGTTTTTAATATTATTACTAACATTTATTCTTCCTTCATCAACTCAATGTAATCTCTATCTTTCTGTCTCTATTTTCTAATAAATATTAAATCAAACACAATAATAAATTTAATTTAATCTTAGTTTGTCAGTCATAATTTTTCTCCCAAACGCAGGTAAGAGAGTAAAATAATATTCAAATTAATCTCTCAACTTTTATATATGTATGAATTATAAATGACTAGTTTTAAAAATTTCTTCACAAATCACTATTTGGTTCTTGTTGGTATGAAGTGTTAATTAATTAATTGAGTTTCATAAAAAATTTCATGTCTCTTGTGTTGGCTATGGCTAGTAATGGGGGGCATGGATGGAAGGCAAGAGGTGTACCTAAATAGAATGACCTACAACATCACCATTAGAGTTCTTTTGTTGCAATTGGGAAGGTTTGGCTGCAAAGGCTTTTGGAGTAGCATGGGTGACACCATGTTATTCCTTGTTGCACTCTCTCTCTCTCATAAATTAGATTTTCATTTTTCATTTCTATCAAACAAATTAAAGTGCTCTCAATCTTCTCCACATGTTCCCTCTTCCCATGTGCCTTTGCTTCCCCTAATTCGCATCTACTCTCTATTCTTCTCTCTCCTATATATTTCTTTCTATTTTTTGAGATTTAGAGATTCTTATATTATAATAAATAAATATGGTGCATATTCACCGATTGATTAAATCTGGGATCAGCAAACACATCCACAATTTCCTATGTATCTTCTACAAACTAATTAAATTAAATCAACCACAGTTCCCCATAAGACAATGATATCTTGTAATACCTATATCAATTAGCTCTCGAATTTAAAACCTAATATGTACCTATTTTTTTTTTTTTATGAAAGACTCTCACTCATCAGCAAAACTTTGAATACGAATGGAAATAATTATTTAACTACTCTTCATCAACGTATTGTATAAAAATTTTACATTCTTAATCGACGTGGAATAATATATATAATTTGATTGATAATTTATTTGTATTAGGGATCACTAGATCACTAGAAAGGCCACCCATATTAACACCCTACTAATAAAACTATGTTTGAAATTAATTATTAATTAAGCCTTGCAAATTGACAATAATTTATATGTTTTTTTTGTGAATACTGAATAGGCTTATAGAGTAGAGTGTGATGTTATTATAAAGATAATAATTTATTATTTTGTTTGTCTATATGTAATTTTATCGAATTTTTAATTAGATCCTTATATATATTTTTTAATTAGCTCCTTATACAATATTTAAATTTTTAATTAAGTCTTTGTCTTTACAAATGAAAAATTAAATTTAATGAAATTTTATTATTCAAAAGAATATTCTGATACACAAGTTCTCAACATACAGAGAACATTCTTTTTGTGTAACTAAATATTCCGTTAAATTTAATCTTTTGTTATAGAAGAGATCTAATTAAAAACTTAAATATCATATAGGGACCTAATTGAAGAAAAAAAATTATACAAACCTAACTAAAAATTATATAAAACTATAAGAATCAATAGAATAATTATTCAAACTAATAATAATAACAATAATAATAATAATAAGGTGGTGGTGATTGTACTAGGCAAGAAATGCTTCTTAATTTAATTATGTAGGGAAAATTAATGGTTACATTGTAGTAACCAAGTAGCTAGCTAAACAATAAAATGACAAACATAAAACCTAAATAATATTTGAAAAGTGAATTAAAGAAATGTAGTTAAATAAATAATAGGAAAAAGGAGATTAGGTTTATGTATGTGTAAGAGAGGACTAGAAACAGATGATTTGGCATGCACGTTGGGTATGAGGCATGTTGAGTTGGAGATGATAGGGTTTGAAAAGAGAATTTAGATCCAATATAACAAAGACATATTAGAGACCAAAGTG
>JASCZI010241714.1:95281-108525 GCA_036250425.1 Stylosanthes scabra
CTGTAGAACCTTGGAAGCTGAAACCTATTCAAAATAATAAAACATATAATAATTAATATCAACTCAATTAACCAAGCCATGCTTCAATTGATGAGGGTTAGGTATAATTATTTGCCACTCCACACATGCAATATATACAATAAGAAAATTTTCTAATATTTCAGAAATATCAATATTTTAATTTAACAATTTTTTACTTCTCCTTTTAAAATACAACTTAAAATTAACGGTTAAAATTATTTCAATTCTTCTTATATATAGCATATGTGTGAGTTGTATGTTTTTTCCCTTTTACATGGGGTTTGAATTCAAAGTAATAAAAAAAAACGAAAGTCTAGCGGAGAATAATTTACACCAACCAAATTAATCCCAATTGGCCGGCTGAGTTGCATGGTTTTTATTTCTTAAATAGTCAATGAGGTCATAGTAAATGTACATTATTATTATTATTATTATTATTATTATTATTATTATTATATAAACTACTATAAAGTTTATTCTTCATAGATGTAAATGGTAAAAATATAAGATTTATTAAAAATACAGAAAGATCTATATTTATATTTTATTTAAATGGTAGAATGTAAGTAATAAAATTTATATTATAAGAGAGTTTTTTATATTCATATCAATTTAGATATGTATCGAATAATTTTCTTGTATTAGAATATATATGTTTTATTTTATATTTTATTTTAAAATTTTTAAAATGTACTATGTAGTCCTATATATTTGACCATACTTGAGGAGGGACCATGGGGGGAAGTTTCGTTTGAGCAGAGATGGAGTTGGTCCAAATCAATTAACCAGATGATGGACTGTTAATGGAGCAGACACCATTTTATCTCTTTCAAGGTCCTTTCCACCATCTTGGCTTCTGTGCACTTACCTTCTTACTTCTTTTCATTATTATCTTTCCTTTTTTTCCCAAAAAAATCTACATAGATTTATGTATGTGATGTTCAAGTCAATGTGAACCCCTTGACGTATTATATACATAATGGAAATGGAGATTACTTTAGAAAAATATATACAAAAAGTAATACATATATATATAATATTGTAAGTGTTTTCGGTATACTCGAGAACTAGGTGTTCCTATATTTTTAACAATTAATTTTAATTAATTTTATTATAAATATATATAATTAAAATCAACGGCTAAAATTACAAGGATATCAAAACTATATATGACCTTAAAATATGAAGTTATATATTTAGAGTTAACCCTTCTTAACTATATAAATTAATATTATTATAATAATAAATTTATTATGGTAATATATGCCACACAATGAGTCATATCACATTATATTAAGATAATACTACGATAAAGAGTAGAGTTTCAGTTAAAAAGTAAAAATTATTTTTTTAATAAAATAAAAAATAATCACTATTTATGGTTACATATTTAAATTTTTAAATTTAATAAAAATTTTCACTGTTCATTCGATTTTATTTTTTATCAAAGAAATTTTCTTAATTACTTTTATTGCATTTATAACTGTTTATATGTTTTTTTATTGACTTAAATTTTTTAGAGAAGTAATTTTATTACTCTGGAAATAATTAAATTGGGGGAATTAATAACATTAGTTGCAGAGACTCTATTTTCTCTGAATTATGCTAGATGCATTACCTAATACCCAGCATACTTGAAACTACTATTATATATTTTGTTCAAGCCAAAGTAATATAGTCAATTATAAGGTATGAATTAATTAACCTTGTGAAGCAAAATATACATGTTCCTAAAAATAATACTAATAATAATAATAATAGTAAAAATGAAAAAAAGGAATACCTTATCAGAGCGCCTATCACGAATCTCAGGAACAAGTTGGCGCAACTTTGAAACAAGTTCGATGATTTGGTCATCGGAGATTCTATTGGACCCTGATTGTTGCCTTGATCTTCTGCTAGACATATTAATCTTAGCTTCTATATATATATTTTTGTGTTTGTGTTTGTCCCTAAGTACAAAATATATATTATTATTGGTTTAATGTTGTTTGGTCTATGATGATGATGATGAAGAATGAATGAATTGAACCTAGTAATAAACTATATATATAAAATAATTAATATATATAGCTTAATTTTGTGTGATTATGCTTCAGTTTCAGGGTTTTAATAACAGAAGAATTAAAACCGAGAAGAAGATAATAATGTAGTGTAGTAGGGAATATATTATTATATATATAATAATGGGGTTTGAATAATTAAAGAAAACAAATTTGAAGAGAAATTAATAAGGTTTGTAGTGGAATTGAAGGAGATTATATAGAGGAGAGAATAAGCTAAGAGAGGATTATAGAATAGAAGGTGGTTCTCTTATGAAGAAATGGAGAAAGTGATAAGAGAGATATAAATAAAGCTAAGAGAGTGAATTCATCAAGTAGTGAGGACCACAATGAGAGAGAGAGAAAGAGAGATAGAGAGGTAGGTTATTACAATTACAATAACAATAACATATAGACATTGATGTTGGATGTGAAGAAAACAATTGCATTGGGAAACAAATTAATTGCTTGGCTTTGTGCTTAATTAACAAACAATACATTTTTTTTAACTTCTTCTAATAATGATTGTTGATAAACTCACAACATTAATATTATAAAGTCAACATAAATGATGACTAATTAAAATACTAATATTTAATTATACTACTTGAACTTACGATTTTGAGTTTTAGTAATTCTATTAATTAAGTTTTTCTATAGCTAGGGCGGTTATTATTACATGGGTCTTACACTTTCTTTTTTTCTTCCAATTTTGTTGTTTTTTCATTTTTTATTTTTTTAATAAATTATTAATTAAAAATTGTCCGATATAAATACAATAATAATTATATCTCTAGCATGCTTTCTCACCCAATAACTTTTTTTTGGGTTCAAATGAATTTTGTGTAGACATTTATTTTATTTGTTTTATGCCGTTTTTTAATAAATAATAATTATAATCTAGATCTTTTAATTATAGAAATTCAAAAATTTAAATTAATAAAAAATATATAAATAATCATATCTCAAAAAAAAAATATATTTCGCTTAATAATGAAAGTGATGAAGAGGAAGAGAGAAGGGTTTTGTAGGGGAGAGTGTAGGTTTTTCCTTGTGTGTGTGTTGTTCCCAAATTGGGGTTTGATTTCAAGTGGCACTAATAAGAGTGTGTTTGTTTTTAAGCTAACAAAGTGGGCCACCATGTACATGTCTCTATTAGCAGGACCATGTGATCATCATAGGAAGAGAAAAATAATAATCCTCTTCTCATTTTTTTTTTTTAAAAAAACAATTTTTTTCTTTTATATAAATCCTTATTTGCTTCTCTCTATCTTTTATTTGTTTAATTAACTTAATCACAGAATTCCATGTAATTGTACCCTAAAACACTTGCCACCTTCAACATTCATCGCTCCAATGTTTCAGGCTTGTGACTCAGTTCACAACAACATAGGATGACATAATGTTGTTTGCAACCATTGAATTGAATACATGAGTTAAAATTAATCAAAATATATGCTCCCTATCATGCTAATTAATTAGTGTGTTTTTATGTCCTCAAGAAAGTACAAATTATGATTTCAAATGCTTAGATAGAGATGTTAACTCAATTTGATAAAATAATATGTTTGATCAAATCATTTTTTTTTATTAGTAGTCCAATTCATAGTTTGGATTTTGGAATGTGTAGTGAGGAGGAGGGAGAACCACTAATAATTTGTCTGCTAATTAATTAATGAAAATGAAATAAAATAAAGACTTATTACATCAATTTATTAGCCTCTAGATAGGGCTTTCTTAATTTGTGTTATCCCAATAATGAATAAATTTGTTATTGACACATGACATTTTTCTAATTAATTTGTTCGGAAAAAAGTACCTTTGAGAAGCTAATAATTGTCAAGATATTAAGAGTTCTGTGGGTTTTCACATCATGAAAATGTTTTTGAGACTATATTTTCAGGAATTTTTTTTTTATCAAACTTTAGTTCATATTTTTTTTGTTTCATCCTATAAAAAAATAGAATTATTCATGACCTATATCTACCATCATCATCAATTTAATTTTTTTTTTTACAAATATACCATATATAAATATATATATATAATACATATAGTTTTACAAAAATGCAATTTGCATACTAAAAATTAGACACTAATATATAAAAATGCTACATATTTTTATATGCAATAGTTTATTAGTGACCAATTTTTGTTGTACAAGTAACTGATTGATACATTTATGACAAATACTTCATTTGTTTTATTTTAATATGTCTTATCAAATCATGCTTAGTTATATTTTTTTATATAATTTTTAGTTTCAAGTCATAGTTTAAAACAAGAGGAAATTCCAATAAGATTTTTAAAATAATAAAAAATTGGAGATCGAATTATTTGGCGCACATACATATCTATCAAACCCTAAACTAATAGTTAGTCACTGACTTAGATCTGAACGAAAGTGATGCTTCATTATTTTATGACCTTGTATACCTAATTAGTGTCATAATCATTTATTGAATCAGTATCTTAATTTATATGAAGCCAGGTAATAATAAATAAAACAAGAAACCAGCAACATGTTTGAAAGTGATTATATTAATTAAAAGAAAACGCAATGGTTGACCGTACGTTAAGTCTTTACTTTATGGGATTATATTATCACAACAATAACAATAAGAAAAAAAACTAAACCCTAGAGGGAACATTCATGGCAATTTCTATAATCTAAAAATTATTTTTAAATTTTCATAAAACTAATATCTTAGTTTAGTTACTTTCGATGAGGGATTTAGAGTTTAGGTTAATTAAAATGAATATTAGATCCATAACTATGAGAAATACTTAATAAAAGTTCACAAGTTTATAATCCAGTTATGGATATATTAAAATGAAAATTTTGATGTTAGAGAGATTGTGGCGGTTAAAAAACACAACAAACATTAAAAAATGACAAATGATGGTTCAAAAGTGTCACTAAATATAGTAAAACAAAATTGTGACAGTAACTAGTGACAGTTTTAAACTGTTATTAAATATAGTCGAAAAAATTACCCTAATAGGTGTCATAAATTACCTATACTTGTTTTCACCTCTAGATGTAATGGTAATAATAATAATGTGTATTGAATTATTATTGTTATCATTGTATATGTGTATTGTATTGTTGTTGTTCTCGTTTCATCTATGGTATGTTAGGGACACAACTACGTGAGAGAAGGCCCAATATTTGAATTTTTTGAGGCATGAGATCATCACATGCAATTTCTGTGTCTTACAAGACACCCTAATTTGCATATGTCTCATGGCACTTTTAATGGATTTTTTTTAAATAAAAAAAAATTTTCAAATTTACACATAGCGCGGATACACGAATTTATAAAAATAGGCGCCCTTTATTTATCTCGAGCTCAGTGACCCCGGAATAGCCTAAACACGTATCTCGGGTTCACTGAGCCCGGAATAGCCTCGTTCTAAGCTGATTGAACGTATCTCGAGCTCACTAAGCCCGGAATAGCTATTCTGGGACCACTGAGCCCAAAATATGGTCCGATTTCATTTATAAGAAGGAGCCTAAGAGCCACCTCAAAGCATTCAATTCTATCATATTTTCCCCCACTTCCCAAAAAAAAAAAGAATGAATGTTAATAATTTCGTGGTTGTTACTCTCTATCCAAATGGAGAGATGGGGCGTGACGGAGATGGCATCGGGTTCCGATCCTCCACTCCCGTAGTGTTCCAGATGTACCCCGTTGTCACGCTGGAGGAGTTGAAACCAGTTATACTGCGCAACATGGGGTTGGGGGCTGTTGCCACGTCGTTAGTGAGACGGGTTGCTTACCGTCTTCTTAACGTCTTTCTTCCCGATCCATTCAAATTCAAGATTTTCTGGGTTGATAGCGATGAGCATGTGCGTGCTCTGTTTGACTTGCACAGTAGGTACGAGACTCATGAGGTGATGGAGTTGCTTACGAAGATGCAGAGCATGCCCGAGGTTGGTGGGGGTTCGTCTAGCTCCGATGAAGAGCATGATGTAGCACCTGGCGTACTGACGCAGCGTGTCGGCGTCTGCGTCTACTGGAATGTGCTGCAACCTATCTCGCAGCCATACCATCTTGATGGAAAAGGACTCCTTCGGGGCGTTGGGCGGAATCACTGGGCGTGCACCAAGGTACTGCTTCACCATGTCCCACGGCTGCTGCTGATAATGCTCCTGAAAATCCCTTATACACCCTTCAACAGGGTCCCATCCGTACGGAGACCCAGGTGGTATGCCACATCCTGCAGAGTGATGGTGTACTCACCCCACGGGAGGCAAAACGTATGCGTCTCCGGCCTCCAACGCTCCACAAATGCTGACAGGAGTGGAGCGTCGAAGGTGGGTCCCGCAGCTGGATAACGTGCCCGAAACCGGCCTCTATCATGAACAGCATCAGCTGCTGCGGAACAGGCATGAGGAAGGAACAACGCCTGGGCAATAACACTTTCTCGCTCTACAACAATTTAACAATATTTTATATTTAATATAGTTATTTCTTTTACAGAGAAAAATTGTTAACCTATTAGCATTTCCTAATTACGAAATTATTTTATATAGACAATGCTACATTATTTATTATGCACGTAACCCGATACCCAACTACACACAACTAATTATAAAGAATAATTACATAACCTAATCTAAACTTAACAAACTTATGCTGATTATATTAAATAGGTATAAAAAGTAATTAAAAAAATCCTAAGCATAACTAAATAATAAACCCTAAACATAATTAATTAATTAATTAATAGGTTGCTAAATTGATATAAAGATATATGCTAAATTAAGTTGCTACCCTAAACATAATTAATTAATAAACATAATTATGCTAAACTATATAACGCAGATAAATATTATCGTACACTACAACATAATTGAAAATATTAAATATTTAGGAAACGAAACACCTACCAGGGCGCCTGCAACGTGATAGTCGCGGTTGAGCCACGACAGATTCTCTACAGCCTGTGGGGCTTCCCCGGCCGGTGCACCTTGGCCTGCCTCCTCAGCCGGTTCGGGAGTAGGCTCTGCTCGTGCGGCTCTTCTAGAGCGTCCCCGAGGAGCAATTTAATCACACAACACTAAGAAATGAGAGAAAGAACCTAGAAAGGAAAATATGGGAGGGAGAGAGTGCAAAATGAGCCATTTCCGAGTCTGCCTCCCTTTTTATAGGCGTAGACACTATTCCGGGCTCAGTGAGCCCGAGATACATTCAATCAGCTTAGAACGAGGCTATTCCGGGCTTAGTGAACCCGAGATACGTGTTTAGGCTATTTCGGGGTCACTGAGCCTGAGATAAGTAAAGGGCGCCTATTTTTGTAAATTCGTGTATCCGCGCTTATATGTGTAAATTTGGAATTTTTTTTATTTATTTAAAAAAAAATTCCACTTTTAATTTGAAAGATTATTATTATTATTATTATTATTAGGTGGATATTCAAATGCAGTTGTCTTCATGTGAAGTTGCTTGCTAATCATCTTTAGATGAATTAATATGTTTGACCAAAATGTAATCTAACAGTTCTTAATGACAAATTCATATGAATTCAACTGCACCTGAGTTACCACCTTAGTATTATTATTATTATTATATGACCCATATATCCCAATTCAATTCAATTTCTATAGTATTAGGTATTATTTTTCAAATTTCATTTAATTAATTATTGTAATGGTTTTTGAGAACACACAAGAGCTTCCCTACCTAATATAATGAAGGAAATGAAGGGGTTTTAATTTAATTTCCCAAATTAAGCATAATAGGTTTGGAATTCCATGCTTTAATTTTATGAAGCATTATCACGTGCCACTATTAAAATAAAAATGTATGACCCATCTTACCTAGAAACTTGAGGGGACCTCTATGTTTATTGTCTTTACCCTTTTGTTAGTTTTCTTATGACTGTTCTTTTTTTTTTTTCAGATATTATTACTATTTTTTTTTTTAAACTTCAAACTCAACACTACAAAATAAATAGTTAATGATGAAATCTTATATTATTATCATGCACACATAAATTAAATTAAACTTCTTCATTAACATTTTTGTTAACAACCGGCAATTGCAATTTACTATTATTTTTGGCTCACTAGCTAACTACTCTTGATCATCATGTGTAGTCCACTTAAAACTTAATTAAGCAAACTTATTAAAATTAACTTTCAATTCCCCACCCATCAACTCACAATTCCAAAAAGGGAGACATGGAGAACAAATTGGCCACCAACTAATGTCCTTTGCCTAATAATGTATTGATCGAATTTGAATTTTGATTAGATATGAATGAATAGCACACACATATTTAAAAAATGGATTTGATTTTGATCTTTTGAGATTATTAATCATCCAATCGCATATTATTGTTTTTAAAAGTGAATAAAAATATTAGAGTTGTAATAATTTAGAAATGCCAGATAGCAGTTTTATAGCTATGCATTTATACACATTGCAGCAATCTTAAGGATGGAAACGGATCAGGATAGATAAGACTTTATTGTTAAAAGATCAGATCTATATTTTAATTATTTAATCGAAATTTGACATGTAGTTTATTAAAGACTTATTTAGATGTTTGAATTTGATATATTTAAAAGCCTGTTCTGAATTCAGATAACGAACTTATTAATAAATAAAAATAATAAATTGGGCTAAAATTTTAAAATGAGCATAAGATCTAATAAGATAAAAAGCAAAGTCTTTTTCATCTATTTATTAAAAAAAATTGCTATATAAGTAGTGAATAATGATGTCTTTAAATTAAGGGTTTCAAGTTTAAATCTTACATGTGTAGTTAACTTATTTTTTAGTGTGTATTTTATATTTTAATGTGTATTATATATTAATGTCTAATTTTAAAGACTGATTTTGGTGTTCTCCTAATATAACGATTAAGAATTACATAACCTTAGCATAATATAGCGGCAATGGTTTACAACCGCCACGAAAAGAAATATATAAATCGTCACCAATTTTTTTTATGTAATGTTGTAACTTGTAATTGAGCTATTGAAACTTTTTATCTATGATTAGGTGGTGGGTATATATAGAGAGATGTGCCATATATATTACAATGATAGGTGGGTTCTTTATTTTAACAAATGTAACGAAATTGCATGCACCTAATTCTTCATTACAAGGGAAACCGAGTATAAATATTCCAAAATAATAGGGAGACATATTCTTCTAGTTGTATGTATAGATCACATAGCATCTACAATGCAATCTGAGTTTTCTAATTGGATAATAAAATGCTGCTATACGATGAATTTGATAATCTTTTATACAAAAATTTATGAATAATTATTATTTTGTTCAGTTATATATATTAATTCATCTTCCCTTACTTATTATTATTATTATTATTATTATTATTATTATTATTATTATTATTATATATAAAAGAAGAGTTGTCCATCAAATTTATTTCAAAAGATTTAATCAAAAAAATTAATTTCTAAATATTATAAATTATCTACATGTATCCTTTTATCATTTCATTAATAATTTGCATTGTAAATTGATAATTAGAACATTAACTAATAACAACATACTACATATCCAATTAGAGGCTGAACAAATATATTTATTTGTGAAAATCTATTGATTTAGTCAAAATTTTCAAATTCGAATTGAAAAAGGATTTTTATATATAATGGTAATTGGAGTATTACGAGACCAAACTAATTAATTTTCATAAACATATTTGACTAGTATCGAATTGGATAAATCAGATGTCTTATTATAATATTATATAATATCAATTATGATTGATAAAATTATTAAAGAATAAATTTTAAAAATAATCTATCTTTCATAAACTAATTTGATCGTTAATCTTATGTTTACCGTCTACCGTTTAAATTAAATAATATATATAGGAAAGGGCTAACAAAAAAGTTTATAAAAAGAAGAAGTAAGTGATTAACACTTAACAGTTCTGTGTATCGATCTTGTTAATGTCTTCAATTCACACCTAACTATATGATATAATTGAGAAGCATATTATTCCCACTTTAATTAGTAGTTCAGAGTCCAAGTAAATTATTTCAAATCATCATTCTCATCTTTTAATTTTCATCCTTTTACGGTCAAAAAGGGCTAACTACTACACATATCCAAACCCGACAAGAAGTTGGAAGTTAGAATTCTGTTGGAACAATCATGAACTAGGATCCAAGTCCAAAAAGTGAAACAACAACAAAAAAAATCACAAAAAATGATTTATTAAAATAAAATAAAATATTAAAATTATAAATCTATTTATTAATTAAGTAGAAATGTATTATTTTGTTTTAATAAATAATTTATATCTAAATGCAGTTTTTATATTTTAAATTTTAAATAATTTTTTATGTATTATTATTTTATTTAAGTAGACAATTTTTTTTTAAAAAAAATGAAGAAATCCATATGTAAGTTAATTAAGTTATCGTACCCTATTTAATGCATGCGTAGATTGAGTTACTTTAATTTGAAGGGAACTTATATATCTCCTTTTTCCTTTGATCAAATCCAAATCCAATGAAAAAGTGTAATTAATTAATTGCCACGCTTAGGAACTTTTGATCATTCTACAAAACCTAATTATAAGTCTTTTTTTCTTGTCTTCTTTATTAAAAGACTAAAGACGTGGGATTAACGAGTGCTTTTGCATGTCCAACATCGACGATCACTTAAATTTTGTCTTTAATTAACACAAATTAAATGGGTCAACTTTGATCCCAAATTAATGCATCTTTTTTGGGGTATTATTATTATTAATTTATTTATTTATTTATTAATGCTCTTATTAGGGTTTTGTAGTAGTAATTCAAAGTTATCGTTGGTAGGTCTAAACGGTACAACGGATTTTGTGGAACTAAATGAAAGCAAGTTCCATAACAAATCATTCTCTTTTCAGTCACCCTCCCTTTTCGGCTTTTCACCAATGAGGAATCTAATGTTAAAAGTGAGACCCATGAGAATGATTTTCGTGGAGATTAAATCAACTTATTAGTTGAAAAAAAGAGGTTTTTATATAAATTATTATTCAAATAATATTATGAATTTAATTTTAATGCACTGATAGTGTGAAATGTTTTACACAGTTAATATAATTACAATCGTTTTTTTTTAATGATCAATCAGATGTGATTGGATACACGTGTAAAACATATTTTTATTGACACTAATAACAATGTATTGAAATTAAATTCTAATATTATATGTAATAAATGTGTAATTAATTAAATAAAATAATTATATATATTTATTTCTAACAAAATTCAACTAATTTTTCTTTCAGAATTTAATTATATATAGAGAAAATCTTAGTACTCAGAGAGACAATAAGAAGCAAATATTTTTTTTTTTACTACCTACTATTTCTCTAATTACACTCATTTGCTCCCTAACGTTGGTTCCGTAGCATTACTCAATAATGCTACGTAACCAACGTTAGAGAGCCAATAATTAAGTTATCATCCAAAATCTATATGAGTTATCATCCGTAACTCATATTAGCTCCCTATTAGTCATAATATGTTGGCTCCCTAGTGTTTTTCAATATCTTACTAATTAAAAAAGGGATGATAATGATGTTGTGAACCAATTTATTTATTTTTTAATGGAACAATTAGTTAACAGTTATCTATCCCTACGCTGCATTTTAGGAAACGATACGTAATTTGTTGCTTTCTTGGCTTTCATGCTTCAATTTTCCTCCACATCGAATCTCATCAATCTCATCATCACTAAAAAAAACTTTATTATATATAAATCATATAATTAATAAGGGAAGAAAATGAATGATGATAGGGTTGTAACCACAAACACTGGTGAATATATAGACATAAAGTTTGTTCCCTAGAAAGTGGTCCGAAAATGACATTCTACCTTAACAATTTTGGTCTTATTTTCATTTTCCCTCAACATACATATTTATAGTCTCCACCATATATATCTCTTTTGGGAAACATTCATTAAAGTAAATATGGACCACTCTCTCACTAATCTTTTTTCTCTTCCACCTCCATGCTTCTGCAACTAACTCTTACTTAGTTAATAACCTAATAATACATAGGAAGCATTTCAGGTATAATCGAAAATTCAATTGTTTCTGTATTTTTAGCTGTTGATGCTAATCATATATATATAATTAAAATCAATTAAAATCAACGGTCAAAAATACAAAAACATCTCATTCTTGATTATACCTAAAACCTTTCTTAATATATATTGCAATTATTTAATTATTATTGTAATATTGCTGGTATGACGGCTAGTGATATTATGCGATAATCTTATTTGATGTATATTTTGGTTTCTGAAGAAATTGAACTTTTTTAAAAAAAATTCGGGACCAGATATATACTTTGATTTTTCTGGACATAATTGAGTGAATATCTGTAAAAAAAAAAAAATCAAAATGCTCAGGTTTGTTTAGATAATATTTTATTGAGAACTTTTAAGATAAAAAATAATGAACTATTTCATTAAAGAAAGTGTTAAGTGGTGCAAAAAACTTATTATAGAGATTATCTAATAAGATTTAATTATCTCTTTATGTAATTTGTAGAAGAGAATATGTAATCATTCTTTATTTCTAGATAAGCATATAATAATATAGTTAAATTAAAATAATACATTCAAATCTTTAATTTCACTCCCATAATTAGAGAGATCATAATTATTATTATTCATGATATCTTCTCAGCTATCATGAATTGTATATCATTGTAAGTATTAAAGACATGCATGCTCACTTGTTTTATGACATCCAAATTATGAACCTCTTTATCTTAGCTTGTGCATGCAACAAATCAAAGGTTAGATGATGTAGTAACATGAATAGTTTATTTAATAGAAGTCAAATTAGATTGGTTTAAATGATTATATATTATTGGGAGCAAGTCAGGTTAACTTTAGAGTATCAAACTCTAGGGTTTATAACCATTGATTCTAATATATAAATGTTTATAACACTTCAATTAACGATTATAAATTTTGGAATACCATATTTCAGGATCTACGTGACCTGTTTCCTATATTATTTTAGGTGATTGGTCTGTGTTTCTCATAGGATACTTTCTCTTCTGCTCTCTTACTAACCCCTGACAAGTTAAAATTTCATCAACCCTAAATAGTAATATATATATATATATATATATATATATATATATATATATATATATATATATATATATATATATATATT
>JASCZI010241714.1:109327-124144 GCA_036250425.1 Stylosanthes scabra
AGAGACTAAAGGAGAAAACACACAAATAAACTAAAGGGACGACCATAAAATTAATAATTAATAATGTAATTAATAATTAAATTGAAATTATTACATGCAAAAATAATTTGCATTAGGGTCCAAAGTCCAATAACGTAAATTTCAATCATCCATTGATAAATATTTACAAGAATTAAATAAAAGTATGAAAATCTTTCACAGTACGTATCATCATTTTCCTGGTTTTCTTTTTTTTTCTGGTGGTGGTGGGCTGGATTTTTCATATTCATCTTTTTTTATTTTTGGACAAAGATTCATCTTTAGAAAGTTGAGTTTTTTCTTCTACCTTGATCCAAATATATTTTCTGAAAAAAAATATTAAATTTTGAAGCCCAAGCCCAGTGTAAAACACTTTTTACACTAATCTTGAATCAAATTTGGCGGCCCAAAGTCAAAATAATAGGCCCAATAGTAGTAACAAAAATATTATGTTGGATTAGTTCAGAAAACCCAAAGCTTTATGGGCTTAGATTGTTCGCTTTATAACCAAATTGGATTAGTATAGCGGGTCAGCTCATTAGTTAACTTAAACAAATGTCGAATGTTCGAATTACCAGCAACACATTGATGGGGCTCAAATCCGCGGCATATATTTTCTATGGGTTATGTTAAATATACACCAAAATCAATCACTAGTGTATAATACACATCAAATAAAAAAAAACGTGTAGATTAACTCATTTTTAGTGTATATTTTATATTTCAATATGTATTATAAACTGATGATTAATTTTGGTGTGCAAATAAAATTGTTGTATTTGCTATATATATATATATATATATATATATAGAAACAGGGCTAAAAATTTAATTTTAGTTTCATAGAAATATTTTTTTGGCTGAATGCAAAATGAACTATTTCTTAATCTATTTTGGTTAAACCACCAATTTATTATTTAAATAATGTAAAAGATGTTTAGAAACTCAATACTATTTGCTTCATATATATTTCTTTGCTACAAAAATTTCAGAACACTAACTATTTATGATGAACATGATGGAAAAACTGAAGAAAAAAGAGTCACCGTAAACTTTGGTGATAGTGATGAATCAAAGTTTTGAAAAAAGTTGAAGCAGACACATAAACGCTGGAATAGCCACATTGCCATCAACGTTGTTTTTCTCTTTTATTTATAGAACATGACAAATTATAACAAATCAAAATTAGACAAACTTTTCAACATTGCATGAGCTTCTTTTTTTTTTTTTTTTCTTCTCTTATTGTTTGTGACTCTTTATGCATGAACATATTCTTATCATATCAAACTTATATTTAATAATGTATAGAATGAATGAATAAGCTAGAGGTAGAGGCCTATATAAACTATTATCCCATCTCTCTCTCTTTTTCAAACTTCTAATCATGTAATTTGTTGATAATATGGGTTAGATATGATATGCCTTTTTTTTTTTCTTCTTTTTTTTAAGCATTTTTTGTCCGGGAACATAATAGATAATGACTTATTTCATTCAAGACTTCACAGAAACTTGGAACATGATTCATTTTCATTTTCACTCTTAATTTTAACTTGATGCAGCCTGTGACATGATTCCGTGTTTTTCTGTTCTCTTCAAAGATTACATTGACAAAATTCTTCAATGTATTCAAAGTGATAAGGAATATATCTATATATATATAAAAGAATATTTTAATTAATTTTAACCTAGGTACATGAACAGTAACTTAAATTTTATATTTTTAATTAAGATATTTAAATATTAATGATTAATTGCTGACAAAATTTAAAAATTCTGCTTGCCATTTAGTATTGCTATATATATATATATATAAACATTTTTAATGTAAAAATTAAATATTTTTATATTTTTAATTGTTAATTTTAATTAATTTTAATTAGAAAATATATATAATTAACATCAATAATTATTTACTTAAATTCTTGGCTGTTTGCTTGAGTAGAATATAGGAATTCATGACTCTTTTAAGTCTTAATGAATTGAAGTGTTGATAGTTATTTGATTATTGTTTTAGATATTAAAAGCTTTCAATAGTACAAGTGAGTTTAATAATTATAATAAGAATTCACATTAGTCAACAGTGAATTCTAATTTTTCTGTGTTTGTCTATTATTATTGGATTTTTTTTTAAAATAAATAAATAAAATACAATATTTACACATTTACACACGTTCCCAGGTTTTTACCAATTTGGGTCGGCCTTACATAACACGGGCCAAGTAGCTGTGTGGTGATGTTTGATGATAACACGGGTTTGGCAATCCCAATATCATAACATGGGCTTGCATATGGCCCATGTTGCTAACACGGGTGTGGCAACCCCAAGATATTAACTTGGGCCACACTAGCCCGTGTTAGGATGAAAAACAAAAAAAAATTAATTTCTATTAATAAAAAACATAAAATATTATAAATAAATATAAATAACAAATAATAAATATTTATAAATAATTAAAAATATTCACAAATATTAAATATTAATGGTAAATTCCTTAAATGAATAATTAGTTATAAATCTTTTATTATAAGTTATTTGTAATTAGAAATACTCATAAATATTTATAAATAGTTAGAAATACTCATAAATAATTATAAATATTAAAAACTATTAAGTAAGTCACGCATTTTTTATTAAAATGATTATAAATAATTAATTTCTAATTACAAATAACTTATAATAAAAGATTTATAACTAATTATTCATTTAAGGAATTTACCATTAATATTTAATATTTGTGAATATTTTTAACTATTTATAAATATTTATTATTTGTTATTTATATTTATTTATAATATTTTATGTTTTTTATTAATAAAAATTAATTTTTTTTTTGTTTTTGATCCTAACACGGGCTAGTGTGGCCCAAGTTAATATCTTGGGGTTGCCACACCCGTGTTAGCAACATAGGTCATGCAAGCCCATGTTATGATATTGGGATTGCCAAATCCGTGTTATCATCAAATATCACCACACAGCTACTTAATCCGTGTTATATAAAGCCGACCCAAATTGATAAAAATCTAAGAGCGTGTGTAAATATTGTATTTTATTTATTTATTTAAAAAAAATCCATTATTATTAGCCTGCAAATATTTATGAGTCTTAACATCCCCAAAGATATGGCTGGTGATCCCCACCGCTCCAATTGTCATTATCACAACAACATTAACCATCCCATACAATTATTTACGCTCAAACTCTGCGCATCGAAAATTAATTTACCGTGAATCTAATTAAACCAGCTCAAATTAATTACCAAAACTATTATATATTTAAGGGAAAATAATATTTATGTCTTTAACTTTTTAAAAGTTGTACAAATTCATCCATGATTTTTGTAAAATACTTAATAATCCTCGATTTTTGAAAAAATAGTATATTTATGTCCCTCAATTAGTTTCACTCAGCTAAAAAAACGAAAATTACTTATATAACTACTAAAAAAAAGTTTGAGTTCTTATTTTTTATTATGGGAGTAATTTTATAAGAGTTTTTATTAAAAATTTTTGTTTTTTTTAATCGAGTCAAACTAACAGAGGGGCATAATTATACTGTTTTTCGAAGGTCAAGGGTTATTAAGTATTTCACAAAAGTCATGAATGAATTTATACAATTTTTAAAAAATTAGGGGCACAAATATCTTTTTCCTTATATTTAATGTAATTTAACATCTCCGGCTAACATTCCTTCAACACCTTCCTTCTCCATCAAAACATGGATGCTCGCATGCGAGATAATCAAACATAAAATATTTTATGATTGAAATTAATTTAATATTAAGGGTTAAAAATACTGAAAGATATGATATAATCGAATACTCGATACCTTCTGTATTTTGACGATAAGAGTTTGGGGAGAGAAAAGATTTAGGCACGAGAGTAGTGTGTCAGAGTAGTAGTGAGGGTGTGAGGGTAAGAAAACAAAGAAAGAAAGGAGGGTGAGTAAGGAAAATTTACCAAGATTCATGTAAGGAAGAAAACTGACAATAAGGGACCCTTTTGAATTGAATAAGCCAAAATCTCAAGTGTAAATTTAGTTAGCCAAAACAGTAATTGTTTGTTGTGAATGCATTAATGTTTGTTACGTTGTTCATCATCTTGCATCATGTACTGCCATCATCAGAAAATAATACGTATAACTGTTTCAATAACATCAATTATCAATTATTATAAGAATGGGTGATGAATCTCTCTCAGTTTTTGTTCACCACATGACATGGGCCTATAGTCTCTGCTTTCATTCTCTTCACAAAATTTTGACCCGTTAAACAATATTCCATATATTTTAGGTATAATATTATTTATGAAAATTTTAGTGATTTTAATAGTGGATCTTAATTATATATTAATTAATTTTAGATTACTGTTAAAATTAATATATTACTATAAACCATTTTTGTATTTAAAATATTTCCTAAACGTGTGTGTATATATATTCCAACATCCTAAAGAAAACAAAACAAAAAATGGAGTAATTATGATCTTCAAAATATTTGGAATCAGATTGGTTTGTTCATGTGTGGAACAAATTGATTTATCAAAATTTGAATATATATATTAAATAATTACATTTGACAACTACCAAAATAAGAACAATTTTTTTAATAATTGTAGAGAGTAATTAACTAAACCAAATGTATAATATTTCTTTTTATTTTAATTAATACTTTAATTAATAGCAAAAAAGAGCTCATTTTTATGGGAAAAATCCTGATTCTCATAAAGTCATAAATTTCTATAGTGATTTATTTGAGTAAATAATCATTTATTTATTTAAATAATAAAAAATGCCTGAGAATAATTCTAATCTTCTTTTCAATGCAAAATGGTCAAAAATGGTGCAAGAGTCTCACTAAAAATGATGTACAAGTTATTGTTCAGTTCAGTTTCAGGAACATGTCCCATTCAAAGAATCTAACTTGAATTTGTGGAGGACCCACACTACTAAGCAAGGGATGCAGTAGTATAGTACTACAATACAGCTAATTTAAATTCATTTTTTAAGGAAAAATAATTTTTTTATAATATAAATTTTATACCCTAAATCCCAACAAAATTAAAATAGAATAAAAATATGGACCTTATATATTTTTAATAAAATTAATATATATTTACATTATTTATGTCTGTATCGATTAATTTTTATTATTATTATTATTACTATTATTATTATTATTATATATCAAGAATAATAGGTATTTATTGGTAGATGAATTTAAAACCTTCATATCTTATCTCACTATTGATGTGTATGAACCTCACATACTAAAAAATGAAACATTTTTATATAGAATATTTTGTACAATATAAGGAAGCTCTTTTAAGGCCCTATGATGCACATGAAATTCTTAATTTGTTTAGGAAATTTTTGACATTTTTATGACCTATATCATGATTAAGTAGTAAGTACTTGAATATGGCATTTTTCAAAGGCCAAAGGTTAAGTATGGTCATATGGTTTTTGAGTAGTATGTTAAAAGTTTCAACTTCCTTTCTCAATTCACTTTCATTGAAGGGGTTAGTGTACCAAATTGTACACTAATAAAATGTGTTTAAAACAAATGTAGAAAGTTGAAAAAAGAAGAAAAAAATAAGAGAGGAAGTATGGGGAGGATATAGCAATGATAAATTTAAGGACATGACCAAATTTGGAATAATTAAAAAAATCAAATTTTAATTCTAAGGGTAAAATAAATTAAATTTTCTAATTTCTTAAGTGTTGTTGTGGTTTTTATTTGATTTTTTTTCGTTAGGTTCTTGCTTTTTAATTTTTTAAGAGTTGTGTTTTTTTTTTCTCTCAGTAAAATTTGAAATATTTAATATTTTCTCTATCATAAATATTTTAACCAAAAAATTAACGATAGTGATCAAAATTAAATATTTTAAAAGGCAAGTTATCAAAATGCACTAAAAGAGAACCAAATTGTTCAAATTACACTGAAACCATAAAATTGATCAGATTGCACCGATTCACATTTATATGGAATCCGTGGCAGGGTGTAGGGATTTCTTGAATCCGTTGGACCCCACCACAGATTCAGAACAATTTGTAAACATTTGTGTAGGATCCGTGGCACCCTGCCACGGATTCGATGTTAAGCTGATAAAAGGGGGATCCGTGGCACCCTGACACGGGTTGAGGGTGAAAAAAAACCTATAAAATCTGTGGCAGGGTGTTTCGGATTGAGAGTGGTTGGTTTTTAGAGAGAGAAGTGGGAAATTTTCTAGAGAGAAGTCAGAGAAAAAGATTGAGAGAGCTTTTCAGTGTTCTTCATGGAGGACCGTCCAATTGAGGAAATTGCCGTGAAGGACCGGCGGGAGATGTACCACCTCAATGATATTTCTCACGTCGCCCTAACGTCCACGCCCAAGTTAGTTTTTTTGTTTTTTACGTTTTTAATTTAGATGTCTTTTATTTGTTAATTACATGTGATTTATTCGTTAGGGTGATTTACTTTAGGTTTTAAGTTAGTTTAAATTAGATGTTATTGTTTAGGGTGTTAATAGATGTTATTAATTTAACCGCGCCCTGACGTGCCTCATGTGTCGGATAACAGGTGACGTGCGAAGAGGATGATGGTTGAGACGAAGACCACCGCTCGGGACTGGCAGTGGTTGGACGACGTCATGGCTGAGGATGCGCTGGCCGCGCCACCGGCGCAGAAGAACAGGCGCATGCCTGTGAGCTACGGATGTCGGAGAGGGGCGGGCAGACCGCACAGAGACGGCAGAGCTGGTGGAGGTCGCGGGGAGGGGGGTGACGCGGTGCCTACCCAGCAGACTTAGGGCGGTGCCAGCACTAGTCGGGCGGTAGAGGAGGCGGGGACACGCTCACAAGTTTACTTCTCACTCGCCCCTCAGACCCAGGGGACCACGATCCCGTCGACCATGAGCTCCCCTTTTTCGCAGGCGTTCCTGGACACCTTGCATAGCCCCGGATTCGAGTAGTTGATGAGTGACATGATGCGCAAGAGCGGCAGTGCTTACAGGCCGGACATGCAGTTCGATGGTTCTCCGGTTCATCTGGAACTGAACGAGCCTATGTCCGGTCTGTTGCATCTTTTTATGGCTCTTGGTGGGACTCCTCCATCCGCATCACACGTGCCGGGTGCCTCCTGGGACGTACGGTTTATGGAGCCTGCGCATCTGCCGACTCCTCCAGTGTCACCTGCACCAGCTGAGCAGCCAGACGAGGTAGCAACACCAGGGCGGGCCCGCAGAGCTCCACGTCATCGAGGGTGCGGCACCGGAGGCTATATGTAGTTCTCTTATGTTAGTTATATACTTTAATTTCGCGCATTACTTTATGTGTATCAGAACTTGCAGATATGTGTATTTCGTATATTTATGTACGTCTTCGTGTTTTCGTGTTCACGTCGTTTGATTTTTTTTCTAACGCGAACTGCAACTTTCAATGATACAACGCGCAGCATTTATCCGCGCTAATTCTGTTAAAAACTAGTAATAACTAAATATTTAAAACTAACTCCAAAAAAAAAAAAATGTTGGCCTAGATCCGTGGTAGGCTGCCACGGATCCCTTATATTTTTTAAACAAAATAAGGAATCCGTGGCAGGTCCCACGGATTCTATAGATATTGCACTGGTGCAATATGATCAATTTTATGGTTTTGATATAATGTGATAATATTGGTTTTCATCTAGTCTATATAGGTAACTTGCCCTATTTTAAATTTTAGAAGAAGTAAAAAACTTGTAAGGAAAATGATAGGTAAAATTCAAGATATACATATTTATCAATGTATAGATTAATTCAAAAACATTTTTCCCTACAAAGGCTAAATTATTTTTAAAAAAAAAACAAAGAAATTATACAAAAGATCATAATTGTGATTTTTGAAGCATCAGCAATTATTTTCCTCACCAGAACAGAGAAAAGAAACAGAATTGTACGGCAGCCAAAATAGCCTGAAATTTTTACCCAATTTTACAACAACAGTTTCAAACTTAGGTTAGATTCTTCGGTCTTCACCCTCAAGAATCTATCAGAGGCATGACTAGATTGGTTTCTGTCTTGCACTGAAATTACATTTTTGACCATTTACACACCCTTTTTATAGATTGTGGGTTTTTTTTTGTGTAATTTATTTTAACCAATTACATTATTCAATTGTCACATCTGGACAAAAAAAAAAAAATCACATTTGTTTGATTCATTTTGAATTATTTGATACATTTCATTTCTATGATGGTGAATTTAGCTGAAATGGAATTTTAGCCAAATGATAACATTCCCTTCATTATTACTAAAATCACTAAAATTTCATTTATTTTTTGTTTACCTAAAAATTTTCCTAAATTAAAACTTAATCTCTCTTACATCTTCACATAACATAAAAAGACTAAGAAGAATTATTTCGACAGTCGAAATCTCTTATAAATAAATTTTCACTGTTGTAAAAAATTTCAATTCATAGTAAAAAAATTTGTCGTCGTAGCCTTACATTCTAATTTTATAAATTTATGTTCTACAATTACGAGAAATAATCCTAACAACAATTTTATTCCGAATTAATCCCACAAAGCATAATTAAAACACAGCTCATCAATACATATATATCATGAAACATTAATAAATTATGTTGATTATAAACAAACATACACAAAAGTCTCTGCAGGCATATATAATTGAGGCTTACACTATGATGTGATGAATCAACAATTCAACAATGCCCCAACAACCAAAAATGTCTCTTGGAAAATTTTGTTTGGTTTTTTTTTTTTATTTTATTTCTACTCTCTTATTTTCCTCACCCATCATTTTCTACATGCCTTTGTCTTCACACCATTCTTCAATAAATAAAATAAAAATAATAATAAGAAAAAACAACTTTCTCCCTTATCACACTGACAATTCATTGGAACTGCAAAATTTTATTTTTATTTTTATTTCCAAAAGACCTAAAAAAGGGTCCAAGCTCTCTTGTAGCTTTCCCCATTGTTTGCTTTAATCTGCCAGAACCAAGTACACATGTTGGATGGTAGCATCCTTTTCAGTGAAGGTTACAAAGCAACTATGATACATGTGATAAGGGCTGAGGAACCCTCCTTTAGACCTATTAATTAATTTTTTATTTTTATTTTTTACTTTATGTAATTATTTCTGTTTAATTTTTGGAAGAGTTAATTTTGGTGGATATCTTCTAAAAGAATTAAATTTTGATATATTAGAAGTAGGTTTAGGATAATTAAATTTTGTTTAGATATATGATAAAGTAAAATTACTTTCATATGTATAATTGCCAAAAAAAATGTAATATATAATATTAATTCAAGTGAATATATAGGTAATTGTAAATGTATATGTATAGTGAATATAAAGTACAATTTTTTTTTCTAAGGTATTTTGTCAAATATTTTAGATAAATTTATAAAAGTAATTCAATAGTTAATAATGGGTATGAAATATTTTATTTTTTTATGATTAAAAATATCAATATATAAATTTATTATAGTTAAAAATAGTAATTTATTCATGTTTTTCCCCCTTAGAAGCAATAATTCTAGCAAAATGAAAAAAAGTTTTGTACACAAGTTTATACCAAAATTGTCCTTGGGTTATTAGCTTAATTTAATATGATGTCAATGGGGTCCATATAACATATTCCCCAAAATCCAGAGATAAAGTTGCACTCAATTTTTGTTAATTGTGATTGATAAAGTCCTCTTCCATGTTCAATGAGTAGCCAAAGTGGGAAAAATAAAAATCTTTCTAGACAGCATCAAGTGGGTCACATTCTCAAGGGATTTGAAAGAGAAAAAAAAAAAGGTAACTTACATAAAATAATGGTAGCTTCGCTTCACCCATCTCTCTCATTTACAATAATAATTCCCACCATCTTCTTCATCTGATTGTGTCTCCATTTTTTGTTTAATAGACATAAGTACATACACCTCTCACTTCTGTTTGATTTTCCAACATTATTGCCACTAGATAGGTCCCCCCCAAGTTAGATATAAGTACTAAAATTAAATTATCAAGGAAGAAAAAGAAAGTTATGAAGATAGCTAGAAAGCATGAAGCTCAAATAACCATATAGATAACATAGTTATGGACCACTGATGATATAATTTGATTAATTTAACACTAGCTACTCCATTGGAAATAGAGTACTTTTTGTCCTCAAGGTACAAACCTCATATAGCACATATCTACATCTAAAAACAAAAAATTAAAAATGAAAATCATCAAAAGCATGAGGTTAATGGGACCCAAACATGATCATGATCATCATCATCATTATCATCTCAACCAAACAAGGCCTTAAATGTGATGGTGTTGTAGTTGCAAGAGTCTAGAATATGCACCCTCAGGCCTGCTTATAAGCTCAGAATGGCTACCTTGTTCCACAATGCGCCCATCTTGGACCACACCAATGCAATCAACCCCTCTTATGGTGGACAAGCGGTGCGCGATGAGCACCGTGGTCCTCCCTCTCATGAGCCTCTCCAATGCCTCTTGTAGGACACACTCTGACTCAGCATCAAGTGCACTTGTTGCTTCATCAAGAAGCAATATTGTAGGGTCCTTAAGGACAGCCCTAGCAATTGCAATCCTTTGTTTCTGGCCCCCCGAGAGCTGCACGCCCCGTTCGCCGACGGGTGTCTTGTATCCCTCGGGCAGGCCGCTAACAAAGGCGTGCACGTTGGCGGCCCTAGCCGCCTCGATCACCTCGGATTCGGTGGCTCCTTCCTTTCCATAAGCAATGTTATCAAATATGGAAGCTGCAAACAATGCTGGCTCTTGTTGGACCAAACCAATCTTGAGTCTTAAGGACTTCAAGTTGAGTTTCCTTATGTCTTTTCCATCCACCATTACTTTCCCGGCTATGGGATCGTAGAATCTCTCGATAAGCGCAATGACCGAACTCTTCCCCGATCCACTCGCTCCGACGAGGGCTTGGCTTTGGCCTGCCCTAATTCTGAGGCTAAAATCCTTGAACACCATCACATCAGGCCTAGAAGGGTATGCAAAATCAACATGTCTAAGCTCGATTTCTCCACGAATTGACTCGACCGGCTCAGCATCAGGATCGTCTGGATCGATCCTGGTGTGCCGATCGAGGATGGAGAAAACAGAGCCGACCGCCTCCCCGCCCCGGACTATCTCCGGGGCGAGGCTAACTGTCTCAGCAACCGAATTCGCCGTGATGACAAGGACTACAAACACCTTGATGACCTTTGAGAAGGTTGAAACTCCTTTGCTGACCAAATGTGCACCGTACCATAGAATGAGAGCCTCAGAGGCATATAGGGCAAGCTGCGAGATGCCGAACAAGATGCCGGCGGTCTGGCTCCGGCGGAGGCTTATCATCTGCGGCACTCGAAGCTCGTGGCAGAAGACTGATAACATCTTGTTCTGTGCATTGAAAGCTGCAACTGTTCTGATGTTGCTCACTCCTTCTCCAGCAATCATACTTGTCTTTGCATGAGCTTTTGCTGTGTCTCCGGCAAAACCTTTCAGAGAAAGTTGCTGCAAAAATCAAATTAACATATTCTCAGAACTTCATCATCAAATATCAATTGCATTATCTTAATTACATGAATCAAGAACAGTAAATTGTTCTATTCACCAATGTGGTGGGGGCATGGACAATAAAATTCAATAAATTTTGACTATGGTACAAGAATCCATTAAGAAAAGTGCCAAAAGTGCTTTAAAGTTAGTGTGGGACCTTAACGATAGATGGTTCATCTTAACATAGACACAACCTACTACTACTCCTAAATCATTTAAAAGACATTGATAGATTTGAAGGTACCCTTCTTCATCACCAATCAAGTCAATTTTTTTTTTTCTTGCACTGTGCCTAGAGCATGCGCATAATGAGCTAGAATAAATACAATAATTTGTTTTTGTTTGACATGGTTGCGTGTTACAATTTAAAGGTGTTAATCACAGTTATCAAAATAAAAAGCCTGTCTAATCCAGTAATCATGCAAGGTTATAGTAGCTTTTTTTTTTTCCTTTTTTCTTTAGGAACTTTCTATGGAACCAATGAATCAGAGACAGAGTGGAAACGGCAGCATTATTATAACTACTTTAATGTTTTTTACTTTCATGGGAGATCATTCCAGTGAGAACTACAGTGGTAACTTTATTAATGTTTTTTTTTTTTTTTTTTTTTTTTATAATTTTGCTAACAATTTTACATGTTACTAAAAGATTAATTTTCAGGAAGTGTTTCAGCTATAAACGAAAATTAGGTGTTTTTAGCCGTTGATTTTAATTTATTTTAGTTATAAAATATATATATTAATAAGGTCAACGGCTAAAAATACAGGAGTTTTGGTTATACCTAAAAGACTTCCTAATTTTCATACCTAAAATTCCCACATGAGATTTTATCCATGCACAGAAGGAACATTTTAGGTGCAGCAAAACCCACATGGTCTCACATGCATGATCAAAATCTTAGTGAAATACAATAATGCATGTCAAAAAATCACTGTTTTTGAGTATGTAGAAATACATTAATGGTAATAAAATAAAATAAAAATAAATTATAAAAATATAAGGTTTCAGGCCTAGACAAGCCAGACCTGAAAAAGAATGAACATGGTCACGGGTGACAAGCTATAAAAGAAAATTTTCAGATTCCTAGAAAAATTAAAAAGAAAATCACACACACATGAAGTTTTAGTTTCCCTTTTAGACCCAGTTGAATTTCAAGTTCCCAGTACCCAAAAAAATATTATTGGAAAAAATGGAAGCAAGTGTTCAATGACAATGAAGGTATGAAGCCAGCAAAAATGTTATTTGAAGAGTTAACCATCAAAATCGCCCGTTAAGTTTGCAAAACCCTACAAAATTATCTCGAATTTTTTTAATGACAAAAATGCCCTCCTATTATTTAAAATCGTAACAAAAATGTCAAATTTTTTGTATTTTTGTCATGTTTGAAAGGTGACAAAAGTACACTTTTGTTGGGTTTTTAAGTAATTTGAGGATATTTTTGTCGTTAACAAAATTGATGGTTATTTTTGTCGAATTTTAAAAATTTCAGGGTCGATTTTGGTAGTTAACTCTTATTTGATTTTTATAGAATAGAAGAGCCACAAGAAGTGCAAGAAGACTAGGTTACTATATGAATATGACATTGATTTTGATGCTCAGATGTGGAATCTTATATCTATCTACCAATGCTATGATCTATCTTCCACAATCCATAAGAGCTTTATTAAGAGCATATAGACTTCAACAAAAGCAATTAATGAGCTTTCAATAATAACAAATTGCCAATGCATGAGTCTTAAAATTAAAAAATATAGTAGTAATAGTTTTCAGAATATTTTAATGCACTGTGGAGTGTGAAGGGAAGCACGTGCACCCTTCAACTTAGGTGGGTCTTTGTTGTTTTAGCTTCTGTCGTTTTCTGAGGGTTAGAATCTTAAAGAGTGTGGAAGATAAGAGTTTAATTCTTGAGTTACCTTTTGGACCCCACTACTAGTACTACTATTACTACTACTACAGAGTCTCTGGTCAACACTTAGCACATGCACATTAAAAAAATTCAGACACTTTATTTATTATTAATCTTCTTATTTTTTCATTTTCAACTTTTTGGTTGGTTTCAAATATTTTATTGTGCCATACTCATGTGTCTGTGGTGCTCTAGGGTGAATAACAAACTTACACCTTGGTAAGTGGTAAAAAATAGTTTTGATTTGTTTAAATAGAAAATATTTCAAGTGCTACTAAAACTCTTGTTCCTATAGTGAAATGTTTTTTAATTGCGATTTTATTTAATTTTGTCCCTAACGTTTTCGATTTGTGTCAGAATTACATCCGAAGGGTAACTCTATTTGAAACATTATGGATACAATTGAAAGCATTCAGAGATAGTTTTGTCACAAATCGAAAACGTTAAGAGAACAAAATTGATGATTTAAGGTGAATAACTTCGACGTTCCAATGATTTTAGTCATTGATCTCAATCGACTAAAGCCACCGCAACACCTGATTTCATGGTATACTTGAAATGATTCCGATTAAATATATCATAAAGAGAAAAGTTGTATATGGTTATAGAATCAGACCTGAGCGAAATTGGCAAGGACAAGGAGAGGGAAGGTAGCAAGAATGAGCAGTGAAACCCTCCATTCAACAATGAAAGCAACAATGAAAGAAGTGAGCAGGGAAGTCATGTTCTGTAGAATGACTGAAATCCTCTCAGCAATGGCAGCCTTCACATCAGCTGCATCTGTTGCAAGCCTTGCTGCCACCAAGCTTGAGTTGTGTTCCTCCTCATCGAACCATCCAACTTCATTCCTCAATATAACTATAACCACCATACATAACATAACATAAACTCAGAATCCATGCACAAAACATTGTAACAGTTTAGAACAGAATTTGACAGAGACTTACCTTGAAGCATCATTCTTCTAACCCTTGTGGTGAGGTTCTCACCCATGATACTGAAAAAGTAATGTTGAATCAAGTATGCAACAACGGCATAAAGCCCGGTTCCAATGTATATAAATACATATTCCTTTGTCTTCTTCTCCATAGTTGCATAGTTTCTATAGTAAAAAACCTCAATCATGTTGCTCATCACAATAGCAAAAATTGGGCCAATGAATCCAGAAAGAATAGAACCAACTGCTCCCATGATTGAGTAAGGCCATTCAGGTGCATTCATCTTGAGCAAACGGAGGAAGTATCCTTTTGGGGCCGGATTCTTCTTCTCCGTCTCCGCGTTAGATATCATTTCTATGCGGCCGTCGGCTCCGGTGCTGTACTGGTAGCTCAAGTTCCTTAAGCTTCCGGATCGGA
>JASCZI010241714.1:124238-140592 GCA_036250425.1 Stylosanthes scabra
TATTCCGGCGAGTTGACGGGTTGGAGAAGTCCCTATTTCCGACCATTTCTTGGAACCTAATTAGGGATGCATAGGTTCCTGCCTTGGCAATGAGTTCCTCGTGTGTTCCGGTCTCGACGACTTGCCCTTGCTGGATCACAGCAATGGTATCAACATTTCTTATGGTCGAGAGACGATGCGCGACAACCACGGTTGTTCTTCCGACCATGAGCCGGTCTAGTGCCTCTTGAACAATGCTCTCTGATCCAGCATCTAGAGCACTAGTTGCTTCATCCAAAAGAAGGATCTTTGGATTCTTCAACATTGCTCTTGCAATTGCAATTCTCTGCTTTTGGCCTCCGGATAATTGCACTCCTCGCTCTCCCACCTACACAAAAATCCAAAAAACAATGATTTGAACATTCCTAACTGATAATAGTTGGTTTCTGTTTTCAGAATTTTGTGAACGATAACGAACCTGAGTGTTATAGCCATTGGGAAGCAAGGTGATAAAGCTATGAGCATTTGCAGCAGAAGTTGCTGCCTCCACTTCAGCAATTGTTGCATCAGGTTTCCCATAGAGTATGTTCTCAAGAATGGTGGTTGCAAAGAGGGCAGGTTCTTGATTCACCAATCCGATTTGATCGCGCAACCATTTCAGTTGCAGTGTCTTAATGTCCACATTATCAAGCAGAACTTGACCTGCATTGCCATTTCGAAAAAAAGACTAAGCATAATTCCATAATAATTCAGATCAGAAAACACTTTGCTATTTATCTGAAACTTTTTTACCTTCATTTGGATCATAGAACCTTTCAATCAAGGAAACAACAGTACTCTTTCCTGATCCACTGCCACCTACAACCGCCACAGTTTTCCCGGCCGGAAAGAAGATTGAGAAATTGCGAAAGATCATCACATCCGGCCGCGAAGGATAGCTAAAACTAACATTCTTTAATTCAATGTTGCCATTAACCTCGCCCAAGCACTTTCCTTCTAAAAGATCTTCCACTATAGTTGGTTTCTGCTTGATGATCTCCATTAATTTGTATCCGGCCGCTTTGCCTTTACTAAAAGCACCTAAATTCGAAAAGGATTGTCCCAAACTCCTGCATAATCAAAGCAAAATATGTCGCAATCTAACGATAACATCAACAAAAAATGCTATTTGTACACCAAAAATCGGTCACATTGTTTCACACATTTTCACAAAGAAAGAAACATTAACAGAGTCATCAAAAGGCTCTCACATTCCACCAACAATGGCCGAGAAAATAGCCGTGAAGGCCTTGCCTCCGTCAGTTTGTCCATTTCGGATGAAAACGCCGGCATACCAAAAGACTAGTGCCCATGACATACAAGCTATCCCATATGTGCATCCAAGGCCTAATCCTTTTGCCATTCCTGCTTTGTATCCAAGCTTCAGAGTGTTCTGTATTGCATCTGAATAAGAGTTCAGCGCCTTGCTCTCGCCGACATAAGAGTAAACGGTTCGAACTTGCGCAATGGCCTGTTACATATTGCAGATCATTCAGATTAATTGAAATCCATGCAAAATAGAATTCATTGTTCACAGTATATCATTCATTTATTCATAACCTCACCTGTTCTGCAATGATGCCGGCATTGGAATAGGATTCGCGACTCTTGGACGTTAGGCCGGTGAGAGTGTAGGCATACAAGCCGCCGGCAAAAGCGATGCCCGGAATCACAGCAACACTTAGAAGTGCTAGCCTCCATGCTGACACAAAACCAACCACAAGTCCAGCAAGAAACGTTGAAAGATAATGTATGAAGTTCCCAACCTGAACCACAAACAATCCACCCACACAACACCATTTCTTGTAAGAAAAAATTGCATTCAACCTTTTGAACACTATAACAAAAGCATTAGTCTTATGTAATATTCAAATAAATCAAAGGAAAATATACAAAAAAAAAAATTGTACCGCATCTCTCTAAGTATTTTAAAACAGAAAAATACATAAGATTTTTTTCTTTTTTCCGACAAGTTTTTATCTCATAAAATAAGGGATGAGAAGGTTCTCTACCAGTATCAAATAAATTTAGGCGGTGCGCATGTTAAGCAATGTTAGCTAACTTGCGCCACTTTAAGAATGTATGATGATGATATATGTGGAGCCCAGTTTTGATGGACATCAAGAAGCCAAGCAAGAGGTCTTCTAGTCCAAGTTGAAATATTTTCATAATAAACATAAAAAGTAATTCTTTTTATTTTTTGACAGTTACAAAATTGAATACACAGAGTAGGTAGGTAGAATAAAAATTGTTTGATCAAAATTGAAAGCTACCTTCTCACTGATGGCATCTTGAACAAGAAGAGTATCCGTTGAGATACTGAAAACAATATCACCCGTTCTTGCATCCGTATCAAAGAAACCAACGTCTTGTTTCAGCACCGCTTCCAAATACTTCTTCCTCAGCGTGCTCACTTGCCTCTCCCCACTGTACATCCAGCATGATATTTCTGCAATAATAATAATAATAATCATTATTAATAACAATATTAATTAATTTCTGAAATTACGTAATAACCCCGAAATCAAGAACACTCAACGTCACATCCGTCGCTCAAAATAATGCAATGTGATCTTAGAATTTTCAGATGATAATGTTAGTTAGGCAAGGCAGAATTGAAATTATGGCCTTCCAGATTTTGACACTTGAAAGAAAAAAAAAGAAGTGGCCATAATAGTTACGTAAATTAATGAATTATTTTTATTTTTTATAAAAATAAAATAAAATAAAAAGAAATAAGGAAAATGGTCCTTTAAGTGTGATGATCCATCTTATTCACAGGAGAGAGGACAAACAAAAAAAATTACTAAAAATAAATAAATAAAAAAATGAAAAAAATAAAAGGAAAAAGATTATGATATTACATTACCTGCATAAGATGAAGCGCAAACCACAAGGCCAAGGTAAATAAACTCAAGAACAGACTGAAATTAAATTAATAAAAATAAAAAAATTAATCAGATCTTATGATTATTAATAATATTATTAGATTAGATCTGTGATTTTTTGATGAGGTACCTTTGAGACTTGATTAATCATGGCGTTAAGGTCCATTTGGTTTTTACCGAAGCCGTTGACCATTTTACCGAAGAGGAGGAAGAAGACGGGCATGGAGGCGCCATGAACAATGGCGCCTAAGGTTCCGCAGATCATGAGCATGATGTCGTACTTGTCTGCGAATGAGAAGAGCTTGTAGAATGGAAGGCTCTGTTCTTTCTTCTTCTCGGATTCTGGTGGTGGTGGTGGTGGCAATGGCGGCGATGGTGACGGTTTGTTTGCTTCACCAACGCCTTCGGCCATCGTAAGAATGAATGAATGAAGCTGGTGAAGATCTGAAGAGAGTGAAAGAGAGAGAGAGAGAGAGAGAGGGAGGGAAAAGAAAGTGTGATGAGTGAAGAAGTGAGTGAGTGAGTGAGTTGTTAAGAGACAGCGGTCAAAGAAAGTTTCTTCAAATTTTTCTTTTCTTTTGTTTTTGGGTTCAGAGAGAGGGAGGGAGGGAGAGAGAGAGAGAGAGAGGAGAAAGGAGATGAGAGAGAGAGAGGTTTGAGGTGTGGTTTTATAGTGAGGGGAAAGTGCTTAAGCTTCTAGGACTTAGCTAAAATGTGTTTTTTCAAAGCCATGATAATAAATAAGGGTTTAGTTAGTTATTATTATTGGTCTTAACTCTTAACAGAACATATTAAAATTACCATTAATAAAAAAACATTAATTTTTATAATTTTTGTATACGGGTTTAGTTAACATGTGCTGGATACATAACAAATTTATTATTAATGGAAGGTTTTAAATGAATATATTTAATTAATGTAAAATAAATTGATAATGCTAAATGTATATCTATTTTAGTTAATTAAGTCATTAATTTCTATGACTAATAAAAAAATTATTTTAATATTAAATAAGATAAAAATTAACATATAAATTCTCTTATGTTTAACATAGAAAAGATCTTCTTATAAGAATGAAAGACTTGATTCATAAAATAAATATACATTTAAAATTATAATTAAAATTTAAATTTTTTATATTTTTAATAAAGCATTTTTTTAATTTATAATCTTCTCATGTGCCGAGATATCATGTGCCTTTGTATAAAAACTTTAAGAAAAATGGAGAAAATAAAGTACACATAATCTTGTATACAAATAATAAAAATATGCATAATTTATTTAATGAATCAAATATAACACTAATAATGTTTTCCTTTATTTTTCAAAGGACAAAACATAAAAATACACATCATTTATTTAATAACTCAAACATTCTTATATTTTAAGACACATAATAGATAAACTTTGATAATAAAAATGGAAAAAATGTTGGTAGTCAATATTAGAGAGACAATATAAAGCCAATATTATTTTTTCTTCTTTTTTCTTTTTCTCTTTTACCACCGACTATTTCTCTAATTACACTCATTGACTCTCTATTGATCCCTAACGTTGTTTTCGTAGTATTATTTATAAAAATAATATAATTTTCAAACATTTAAATGTATTTGTTAATCAAAATTTGCTCTATGTATATCGAAATTTAGATATTAAATTAATCACTAAATATTTATTTAAAAAAATGTACTATTTAAATCATTTTTACTGTGATATTCATATTTTAATATGTATTTTGTATTAATAGCTAATTTAGTATTTTTTTTACATCTAATATAATCTTTATTAATATATTAAAAATATTCATTGTTAGTTAATTTTAGATAACTAATAATATTTTGTTGACCGGGGTTAATATATATATATATAATTTTTACTTATATTATACAAAATCTTTACATATATTAATAGAAAACTTGAATAATCAAAGAAAGAATCATTTTACAACTTTATATCAAAGTATATTTGAGATTTCTATTGTTTTTTATTTTTATTATTGTTGTTAGTTTTGGAAAAAAAATTAAATAAATAAAATAAAATTGATATTTATCAAAATACAAATTTCTGGACATATTTATCAAAATATTTTATATTAGCAGTGCCGATCCAGACCGGTATTGAAAGAAATTCGGATCGGTATTTGACCAATTTTTTTAAAAATAAAATACACTAGTATCGGTCCATCATGAATCGATATTGGGTTAATATCAATACCGATCCATGATAGATCGGTATTGGTTCAAAAATTATTTTTTAAAAATTTTTTCATTTAATAATAAATATATTGATTTAATTAATAGCAATGATTTAGATAATAAATTAAGATACTTTCAAAAATATAATAATATAATGTATTATGATTTGTTGTTCTTTTAATTTTTCTCAGGCGTCTGTTTTTTTTTTTTTTGTGAAGATTGGGTATTATGATTTTTTTTTATGATTGGTCATTTATTATGATTGATCCTTAAATATTAGTATATCATTTTAATTATTATTTATTATTGTACTAGGCGTTACATATACATATTCAACGTATGCATTTCATCAATTTATCAAGCATATATTTTTTTATCTAATTCCTTTTCTGTTTGATATTTATGTTGTTATAATTAATTATTACTATCATATATGATGAATCGGTACTGGTGTATTTTATTTTTAAAAAAAATATCCAGTATTGATCCAAATCGGTATTAAAAATAACTAAATATCGATCTGGACCGATACTGTTAATATAAAATATTTTGATAAATATATCCAAAAATGTATATTTTGGTAAATATTAATTTTATTTTATTTATTTAAAAAAATTTATTCGTTAGTTTTGTTGTTTAAGATTTACATGTTGTACTGTATTTGTATGAAGTTGATGGTAGTCTCAATAAGTCAATATGTTAGTCAATTCTATATATTATAACTTCAAAACTATTAACAAGAAAAAAAATATTGCAAATATTATATAAGATACATTAAATATGTTCAACATTAAATCACAAAAAAATAAAATATGTTCAACATTAATAACCATGGATTTCAACTTAAAAACCTCTTTCTTACTTAATGAGGAAGTGTAGTTTTGACTGTCATTATTATTTCAAAATCATGTACCTTTGAACTCAAACTAACAGTATTCATTAGATGCACTAATGCAGTAACCAGTTGTTATAATTTTAGATAATTAATTTTAGTTTTCTAGAATTTCATTGAATTTAATGTTTGTTGAATGATGTTGGTCAAAATATTTTTTACTACTTAACATAATTATTAAATTAAATAAAGTAATTTTAGAGTATGAACATGCTTGAAACAAATTTTGGATATTTAAAATCTTTTTTGTTATCCACAACTTATTGGAAAATTTTCATATATAAAATAAAACAAAACTTTATTTCCCAATTAAGATTAACAGCACATTATTTACCATTTTACAATTTTTTTTTTTGGACAACTGCATGTAGTTCGCCATATTTAGTGGCTAAGTATGAAAATAGCCAGTCAATTTGGCGAACTTGGTGTAACTAGCCACTCAAAGTGGCGAATTTGGTGCAACTAGGGTTTTAGCCACTCAAAGTGGCGAACTTACATGCTATATAAGGACTGCGTGCAATTTTTTTTGCTTCTGGTCCCCATTTGCCTCCTTACATGTACACATGTCTCCCCTCTCCTTTCCCTTATCTTCTTCATTTTATTTTCCTTTTTATTTCATAATGTATATTTTTTATTTTTATTCTGATAACTAATATTTATTTGGGATAGTTATAAGATTTATTTTATTTATTAATTAGTTAGGTTATATTTTATTTTGTTTTAGGTTATTTTTAATTTATTAATTAGTTAGTTTTGTATTTTTGTTTTTATGATTGTTTGTGATTGTGATAGTTATGACATTTATTTTATTTATTAAGTAGCGACTTTATATTTTAGGGTTGGTATAGCCTTAATTTTGTTTTATTTGCTTAATAACTAGTTATTTTATATTTTTATTTTTATAAATGATTTTGATGGTTATAACATTTATTTTATTTAATTATTAGTTAGTTTATATTTTAGGGTAGTTATAACATTAATTTTGTTTTAGTGTATTTTTATTTTATTATTTATGCATCGATTATGTTATATTGATTTAATTAGTTGGGTAATTTTTTTTTATCTTTTTTTGGATAGTTTTAGAATTTAAGTTATAAGGTTAGCCAAGTTATGAGCACACAACAAGGGGTTTCGAAGGGGTGTATTTATAGGCATAAGGTTAGCCAAGTTAGCTAGCTGAGTAGGGTAAGGTTTTGCATGAAGTTCGCCACTTTGAGTGGCTAGTTACACCAAGTTCGCCACTTTGAGTGACTAATTACACCAAGTTCGCCAAATTGACCGGCTATTTTCATACTTAGCCACTAAATGTGGCGAACTACATGCAGTCGTCCAAAAAAAAAAGTTGTAAAATGGTAAATAATGTGCTGTTAATTTTAATTGAGAAATAAAGTTTTGTTTTATTTTATATATGAAAATTTTCCACAACTTATTAGTTAAGAATAGACATTCATATCTTTAAACTTTTTTATATTATTTTTTTATGTTGATGTTTATTTTGTGCAAAAATATATAATGATATATGTAGATATAATATATTAATAATATTTTTATCTGATAAGGATAGATATTTAAATATACATAAATAGAAGTTATATTTTTAAAAAAATTTATTAATAATAACTTTAACAGTTAAGAATATATATTTTAATATAATTAAATGGAATTCATATCTTTAAAATTTTTTATTAATAATAACTTTGACATTTACAAATTATATATTAACTAAATTCTTATAAGTATATAAATACATTGCGTATAGTCGTTATTCTTTAGGGTCAAGGCAAATATTTATTATTAGTCTTCGGATTTCATGCTATATGTGATTTATTATTTAATATATTTTTAGAAAAAAATATTAGAAGATATCTTTAATCATTAAATACCACCTCCTCTAAACCTTGTTATCTATAAAAACATTCATCTCAAATTTTAAAGCTCCTTTTTTTTTAGTATATACTACATTTTTTTATTAGGAAATAGTATATATACTGTTATTTAAGTACATATGGACAAAAACAAATAATTTTATATATGCAAGATTCATTCAATTATATATGAACTCATTTATTTGTAAGATTCTAGTTAATAGACTCGAAAGACAATCCTTAATATGATTTTATTAATTTGTAATCTTGATTTTGCAAGCTATATATCTCTTTTTTCAGAAGTTATTCGTTTTTCTTATTTCTATAGATGAATTTTAAACCATCTAGAATATTTTTAGTGGAATTTGAAGGATACTTCCTATATTGAAGACAAAATTAATTTATCTTATAATTCTTTTTAAGATTAAATTGACGTCATACATTTCTTTTATCAATAGAGATTTATTAATAAGGATTATTTAATATTTTATAAATATAGCTGTTAAAATGTCTCAATTTTTTTAATCTTTATTATTGTCACCGAAAAATATCTTTACAATTTTTTTTATAAAAAATATATTAGGAGAGAGACTCGAACACGAAATCCCTATTAAAAGAAGAAGACATATGTCATCTGAACTACAGCGCATTGATAAAAATCTTTACAATTTTACAAAGAAAAAAATGTAAAACAATATTGTATAAGCGTCATTATCCGTACCATTTTCTTCATAAAATATCTAGAAAAGTAAAATAGTGTTAAAATTTTCCAACCTAAGAATAGCATTAAATTAGTAAATAAAGATTACTTTTGAAATAAACATTTTTTAGAAAAAATTTGGCAGGTAAATATATCAGCCATTTTAGTTAGAAAATAATCAAAATTATTTTATTTAACTTAATATCTATAATTTTATGCATATAATATCTACAATTATATATTTATTATCTAAAATCACATCCTTGTGTTAGCAGAAATTATCAAATTGATAAATGCTAAATTTTTTTTTACTATTTTAACTAATTTTCTATCATCTTCAAATATTATTACTTATATGTACCCAAAGGAGTTGATGATGTTTAAAAAAGGTCAATTTTTTTTTAATCTTAGACAAGACTTAAACCCGAAACATATTATAATGGAAAAATGAGAAATGTCATATAAGCTATCACTTATCGAAAAAAAAAAAGTTGTTTTTGCCTTCTATTGTTCCTTTTATTTTATTTTCGTTCACAATAATATTCCATTCAATATAGTAGTACTTAATCTGTTTTCTTCTTATTCTTCTTTTTAATTTCTTTTTTCTTTTCTATTTATATTATATATTAGGGGTTCCTATATATTATGATAGAGTGGAAGTTTTATTATTATTGCCATGGCCCAAAAACATGAGTGTTCTCTATATCATTTGAACACAATCTTGTTGTTTTTTCTTTTTCTGTTCAGAATTTTTGTCTATTGAGAATGCTCTTTCCATAACAGTTTCAGATCGTCACTAAATCTACACAAAAGGTGGGAGCGAAAATTAAAAAAACAAATAAATAAATAAAATGGAAGAAAAATAGAAAATGTGTTCATGATTATTGGTAATAAGATTTTGAGTAGTGGTCCCAAGTTGAAAATTCACATTCATGTCCCCTGCATAAATGATCATCACAGCCATTCAGATAAAAGAACAATCATTTCACTTATAAATTTGTGTACAGTATTATATATATTATTTGTATACATAAATGGCTGATTATGTTATGTGGTGGCATATATACAATTATACACTGGTGTCTAAGGATGCCTATATGTTGACCAACGAATCAAAATGCGAAATGTGGCATAGAGATTAACAAGGGAAGGAGTTAAATAGTTAATGCACAGTAGAGTAATATTCTTTCAATTTTCAACGGTTAAATTTAACAAAATATTCAAAGATAAATTTAGATGAAAAAAAATGTTATTTGCACACCCTTTTATTAAATACTAATTTTATATCCGTATAAAAATACGGTTATTATAGACGGACCATAAAAAAGGAAAATGATTAATGTCTCAATCATCGTATTTTATACGAGTGTCAATTTAATGTTTACTAAACAGGTGTATGGATAGTAAAACCGAAAAACAAAACTATAATAAATCCATTTTCAGGTACAAGTCTATTGCCACACTCCTTTCTTAATATTATGGTTTTATACATTTTTATTATAATTATTTCATTTTCGTCAAGTTAATATATTCAACCACTTTAGGGATTTTATAAAAAAAATTAAAAAAATATTTTCACAAAATATTAAATTAAAAAATAAAAAATACCACATATATTAAAAATCAGCTATTATATATTTATGTATATCGATACATATTAATTAGCATATTTTTTTAATTAAATAATTAACCACAAAAATAATGAAATAGGTCATTATAAAATAATTGAACTTGTATACAAATACACAATCAAACTAGACCAATAATCCAAGTGATTAGAAATCATATAACTTTAATTTGCTACATTTTCCTCCCTCTAATAAATCCATCAAAGAAGGGTAAATGTGACTTTATAACTACTAAATCTTCTTATACCGTTATGGTTAGCTATATATATATAGCTTGACCAAATGTCCACCTTTTTAACTCCACAAAAATCTTGGGTTCCATCTAAGTTTTCATAAAGATAAGAATCCTTGTGTCAAAAGGGAAATAAATTCAATTAAAAAATAAATATAAGAAAAAGAGAGATAAGGGCTAGTTAACATACATTATATGTGGTGAAGAGTTAGGAGTAGTTAAAATGGCAAAATCAAGTGAAACACTAATATGATCCTATCAAAGACCTATGAATATAATCTCATGGAGTAGTAGTAAGCTATATTATATGCTTGTCACTATCATAACACACACACTTTGGAATAATATAAATTGTCCATAACTAAGCCTACAAAAACATTCCTCAAAACTTTTCCAAGTCACATCTAAACCTCACCGTCAACTCTCTTTCTTTCTTTTTTCTTCAAATGTATTTTTCAATCCCATAGATTAAGAATTGATTTACTATACATATGAATTCTATTTGGTCAAAAAAAATATATGAACTCTATCTAAAAATTCATCGCCAATAAATTATTACATGTAAAAAAAAATCAATTTTTTTAATTTTAAGTTATTAAAAAATTTAACTATTTAACTGACCCAAGTTAATTACTTGTTAATTCTTTTTTCCTTTTTTTTTCAATGATAACCCTTAATTTCGCCGGTAAAGAACTAATACGTTGCGGATCTGATTTTTATTAAAGGTTTGCTGCTGGCCAATGAATAGCTACATGCACAAGATAAAATTCGAACCACCAACACTTACTTAACCATCGAATCATACCAAACATAGTAGGTTTTTTTTTTGGACTGAACATAGTAGGTTTGTTAACTCTTTCTATATGAATATAGGCTTGGGTGAAGAATATTTTTGGCCACTACATGCATAAAAATGTTAATTGATTGCTATTATTATTTATTGGCAAATTCTATATGGCCTGCCCTAGATCCGGCCCAGGAATGAAATAAAAATAATTTTTTATTCTACATTGGATTATATATTAGAATAATTCAATAAAAGATGTGTAAACTGAAATTAGTTTCACAATAATGCTAATTAATAAATTGTGCTGTTTGTCTCTGTGTGCCTCTGTATATAAGACAAAAAAATCCACCATTAAAATAAAATAAAAAATTTATAAATTATATTACATATCATTTCATTTCATACTACCTAATACTGATTAGAATTTAGAAGTTAATTAAATTGAAATTATTTTCTACATTCAAGAAAAATAAATATTACATGCTACTGAGTACTGAATCATCATCCCTATGGTGATTAAATCTTACGTGAAAGGTTTAATTCATATGTTTCTTTAAAAGGTTAATTAACTGAAAAACTCATGATTCTGTGTTCTAACCATCATAACACATACATACAAATTATAATTAATGTCATATGATACTTTTAGTTTTAAAGGGTCATCACACAACAAATTAAATATTAGCAATTTTTATTTCTATTCATCATCATACAAGGTTTAAGTAATATAGATTTCAATTCTTTAATGGCAAATACTAACATATGTCCATGTGACATGTTGGAATCTTCTAATCTCACTGATTGATGTAATTTCAAGTTTCAAAATTCAAACCATGCTTCATTAGGTGTGGAAAGAAAATAAAGGTTTATCTTTGAAGCATATCTTGGTCATGTTATATGAATCTTATGATCATATATAATTAAGTAATCTATATATAAAATTTAATTTTCATGCACCATCAATATAAAATAATTTTATTATATATTGAATTATGCAAAGTTACATTAAAAAAAATTACTTTTACATTAATTATACGATTAGTTATTGTAAAAAAATGAATGACATTAAAATATTAAATAAAAATTTAAAACATTGTAACATCTGTATATCAAAACAATTAAACCCTATAGATAATGTTATATATATTATTATACATCTCTGTATATCTCATATATAATATGAAAAAATATAAATATTAGTATATAAATTTAATATTTACATTTTTCATATTGTAAATGAGATTTTTGAAGATGTACAATATGATATACGTAAACTAATTCATGATATAATATAATTAATTAAAGACTAATTTCTCCTAAAAGTTTAGCCAAAGGACCTGTGTTTAGCTATAAATTTCAGCTTAGTCCACTAATATAACATGATGATTAGAACAACAAAGAAATTTAGCTTTTTCCCTCTTAGACAAATCATAGCCATAGCCGTTCAACTTAGTCAATAAATAAATACCCTAATGAGAAAAAAAAAGGAAGAGGTTATAAAATAGCAAGTACTTAATGTTAATTAAGAAGCACAAAAAAATAAAAGTTTTCACAAAGTATTTGGAACTTGTCGGTTGTTCTTAAACAGTGATTTGTACTTTGTGTTGTTCTTGGGGCCTCTAAATGCTCAAAAGTTTAGGAGTTAAATTGTTTATAGTCACAAGTGCAATGAGATGAAACAATGACCAATTTTGATTTGATGATGAGAAATTAATTACTAAATTGAATTGAAAAATGGAAAAAAAAAAATATGTAGAAATTGATAAGTGTATTTGGCTGTGGATGTAGTCTCTTTTGGGAACATGGGATCCGTTTTGGTGAACTAATTTAATTTTAAGTCCTTGTGTATATATTACTAACACTATATAAAAATAATGCACCATGTGATATGCTTCATTTTGTATAGTGCTTATCTATTCTATCTATATATATAATTACTAATTTTTGTAAACTTCTAGAATAATGAAAATTTTATTGACTAAGTGTATGTCTTGTCTAAATTTTGTTGAATATAGGTATATATGTAATTTTAAGTAGAAATATATCACATTATAATAAGAATCATTTGTGCTGAGTTTTGTAAACATTTAACATTAATATATCCATATCATAACATTTTGTATTCATATACATTTATTATTAGCATAAATTTTAAACTAAAAATGATGTCAAATAAATTTAAATTGATATCAAATTTTATTTTAAAAAAATAATTTATAATATGAATTTAATTTCCATATACTATTAGTATAAAAAAATTTTACATAAGCAATTAATCATGTATTGTCATATCTATAAAAATAATTATTTTTCATATTTATTACTTCTAAAATTATATAAATATATAAATTTAATTAAATAATCATGTAAAAGTTTTTATATTCTCAATCTATCAAAATTGAATTCTCTAGCTAATCCAACTAGTTAAAATAATTCTTGTAGTTATTATAGGATTAAATGATTAATATATAAGATGAGCATTTCAATATGGTCAATTAGAGGCTAATTAATTAATTAAATATATATGTAGACTCAAGGTCCAAAGTTTATTATGCATGGACCACAAACTTTGGAATCTGGATCATATTTATATAAATATATAGGCTAGCTGACCCTATGTTAACAATCTTTATATTATTTAATTAAATGCTAATAGATTAGTAGTAGCTGTAAGTTGTTCTTTATTACCACCCTATGCATATCATAATTGTATAATTAACTTTTGATATGGAATCCCTAAGTAGTTCAAATTGGTTGTATCATCTTATTAGCAGCTAGATAGGATTAAATGATTATTATGCTGGCCCTTCTTTTTCTGCTAAACGGCACCACAAAAGGGTCAAAATTATTCAATCTTAATCAATTATTGTTATTATTATTATTATTATTAACCCACTACTACCATTTTATTATTACTAGGTACACACTAGTAGTACTTGCTTTTATTATTCATATCAAAATAATAATAATACGGTTTCGCTATCTGCACATCTTTTTAGTAGACACTAAATTAACACCCGTATAAAATATATTTAGTGATGCATTAATTATCTTTCATTTTTATGATCCGCCTATAATAATTATATTTTTATATAAATGTAAAGCTGATATCTACTAAAATGGTGCGTGAATAGTTCATAATAATAATAATATATAATAATACTTATTTTGTTTAATGGTTCAAGACACCATGAAAATTGTACAATCCCTCTGTCCCATATGTTCTAATTGTGTTTTATTTGATTATGATGGATATTGAAGTTTTTTATTAATTTTTTTTAATTTTTAAATTTCCCTTACTTTCCGTTTTTTCTCATTTATTTACTTCATTGAGTACACTTATTCCTCTACATAAATATTCAGTTAAGGGGAAAAGAAAAAAGGTTGTCCTCTACTTTAAGGGAGTGCCCTACAATATTATGAAAAATGTTACTTTCATGCACTTAATTTCTAACTTCTCCCTTAAGCTTGTGGTCCTAATATAAATGTCTAAGTGTCATTATTATCATTATTTTCAAATAGAACAGAACATGCCCATATATATTTATTTGTTGATATTTCCTAATATCAACCTTTTCTCCTTTTCTTTTTAATTGTTTTCTTTTTTCTTTTTTGGGAAATTTCCATTGACTAATAAATAAGAAACAAAACTTAATTATCATATGAGAAAAAAAAGGTACAAGAGACTATAATGACACAAAGAAATTAAGCATGGCTAGTAAATTATCTAGTTATTAATTATTAGATATTAGATATTAAAGTTCTAAGTAATGTAGTTATGTAGAAACAATTATATCACACAAAAATTCATAGAAGAAAACATATAGGAATATTGACACAAGTCTAAACCTAATTAACCTACTAAATTAAATCATATAACAATGAGATTTTTTTATTATATTAATGATAATGAGTGATGAATTTATAACAACCATAATTATTTATTTATTTTTTGCAAATTTATTTTAAATAAATAATAAAGTAACAATTATATTGCTTTGAGAACATCCATGAGTATATATATGATGAGAATCATGAGAGTGGGCCACTACTGGGCCTGTGACCCATATCTTATTTACAGAACATATAACATCCATGAAAAAACAGGTCACTCCTCCTTTGAGTCCATCATTATCTTAATGATTTGACCAAACATGGAAGATAATAAAATTTAGTTAAAAATAATTTAATAATATTAGAAATAATAAATTTAATAATTTAATATTAATATATATACGAAACTATAGAAATATTAAATAAATTAAATTATTTTAAATTGTTGTGTTTCTGATATTATTACCGTATTATTATTATTATGTTATCCCGCTTTATAAGCTATGATTGTTTTAAGTGAAAAGAAAAAGAAAAATAAAATAAAAACATTATTTTAAGCAATAACGGCGAATAATGATCCAATGCACAAGCATATAGCTTTTAGCATGTGGCTTGAAACACATTAGCTATACAACTTTTAATTTCATGAGTGAAATCAAAACCATGCTCTTCTAATTGCTTGCAGCTTGCAACAAACTTCAAACACAAAATTCAAATTTATTGTGTGTATTTGTTGGCATGCAAAAAAAAATGTTGCTTATCTTTTTATATGCATTATTATATGTTGGCCAATTATGTATAATCAAATTGGGTTGAACTAGCGATTAGCTCACTAATCCGCTTAAGCAAGTGTTGTAATTTTGAATTTTCGTCTTATATATACAGCAATCAGTATGTGTATCTATCTGTAATTTTGGTGTCGAATTTTCTGTAATTTTTTAAAGATAAATATTAAACATTTTAAAATTATTTATCTTTGTAATTTTTAATAAAATATTAATTTTTTATTTTTTCCTTTCGTAAATTAGGTAAAATATTTTTAGATACCATATCTTTCACCTTGCATGTTAACACTGACACACGTTTTGGATCTTCAATAATATGTAGAAAAGTGAGGGAGATACAAGTATTTGATTGAACTTCTTAATTGTGAATTTTTGTTCCAATTTAATAGTTAGTCGTTTAAACACATTAACTATTATTTGAATCAGTATTCGAGAAAATGACAACTTGCACTCATGCACCTCACTCAAATTTTATATAATATATATATATATATATATATATATATATATATATATATATATATATATAT